>JAOTOL010000937.1:0-32500 GCA_034440575.1 Imbricaverruca yamaguchii
AATACTGAATCAGCACTATTTCCTCCCTGCGTTACTCTCCAAATTTGAAAGCAAACGTGAGAGAGAAAGTGTACTAGAACGCATATTATGATTATATCGAGTGTATGTAGATCGAGCGAGGTGAATTTTCCAATGTTTGTCCAAAGTTGAATTCAGACAGTCCGCGAATCCTTCGCGTAATCGTAAGCAGCTAATCTTAAGGCGGTGACCAGCCATCTCTCCGGCGTGGGCCGCCCGACCGCCCGACCGCCCGACCGCCCGACCGCCCGACCGCCCGACCGCCCGACCGCCCGACCGCCCGACCGCCCGACCGCCCGACCGCCCGACCGCCCGACCGCCCGACCGCCCGACCGCCCGACCGCCCGACCGTCCGACCGTCCGACCGTCCGACCGCCCGACCGCCCGACCGCCCGACCGTCCGACCGCCCGACCGCCCGACCGCCCGACCGTCCGACCGCCCGACCACCCGACCGCCCGACCGTCCGACCGTCCGACCGCCCGACCGCCCGACCGTCAGACCGCCCGACCACCTGACCGCCCGACCGCCCGACTGCCCAACCACCCGACCACCCGACCGTTCGACCGTCCGCAGCGCCTCCTGCCAGCCCGCCTCGCTGCATACACCCGCCGGTGTTCACGAACATTTTTGCACAGGGTTTGAGTTCAAGCCCAACTTTATTCTTCAATGATGGTTGGGTAAAATCGAAGCATATCTCGAAATTCGATGGTAGAAGACAGAGCAGTGTTGTATTTTTTCACAAACTGAAATGTTGTGCAATATTTTGAAAATATAGTTCATGACAATTTAAAAAGCTGATACATTAATGTCAAAGTAATGCATTTTGCCACCATTAACAGTTTTTAAATCTAAGACGTCTTCCTCATACCAGAGTTTAAATAGCTCTTGATTGTTTATTGGGGTTTAGGAGCGCATCGATTGCAGTGGTCATGCAGCGCCCATAACATAGTCAGTCATACGGTGTTGTGCAAGCGAAGGATAGTCGAGACAACTTCATATGCATTACATTTTCAAACGCTTTATAGTCAAGATGTAAAATTGAACGTAATGATTTTACCACATACCATGCAAGGTATTAGTGAGGTGCATATAGTACAGTCATCTTTATTTCTGAGAGGAAGCCAAAGAGTTGTCCTGATTGAACAAACGGAGACTCGTCCCCCAGTAAGTCCCGAAACGAGACTGAAGCGCGTCCAAGATGACGTCCTCGCTCCTGGGCAAGTTGGGGACACGCTAACAAAATATGTTGAACCGATAGTGGAGCGCGGCACCTTAGGCACAGTGGCTTTTGGTCGCCACTCAAGAGGTATCTGAGGGTGCTGTATGTGTGATCAACTCGCAGCCGGCATAGTGCCACCTCGTGGCGTCTAGTTCTATGTGATGACGACGACAAATCGCCAATACGGTGCCTGATCCTCCTTAATTTGTTGTCAGCCATGGACTGCCAGCTATCTTACCAGTTCTTCGAAATGATGTTTTTAATGTCTGGGAATAAATCCCTCGCTGGGAGGGGAAGCCTATGGGTGCGTGGACCTTGAGCAGCACACCTCCCTGCAGCATCAGCAGTTTCTTTTCGGCTGATTCCCACGTGGCTTTGAATCCAACAAAATGCCACCTTTTTATCTACCATATTCAGCGTCGTGAGTCTAGATAAGACGCTTTGTGCAAAATGGTTCGATGAGCAAAACTATCTTAGCGTCAACAGGCTACTAGGCGAGTCGCTATGTATAACATACAGTGCATAGTGTTCGACCTCAATAAAACTCAGGGCTTTGTTGATAGCGACCAGCTCAGATGTGTACCAGTGTACACAAATCCACATATGCATTCGCGGGAAGGGAAAACGTTCGAGTTGCGGAATCCGTTACAAAGGCGCTACCAACACCGATTTTAGTTTTGGATCCATCAGTATAGGTCGACGTAAAGTTCTGTAGGTCGATGTTAGTTACGGCGCTCTTAGCTTATGTCTTGAGGGATGACGTCACCTTTCCTCAGAGAAGTGAGCGACACATCGATATTTGGAGTGGCCAGTTTCCAGGGATGAGTTTTTAAACATTGCACACGCATAACATCACGCACCTTTGTACCACTGTCGGCAAAGAGGGATTGGATCCTCACACATAAGGGTGCGGGGTTCCCTGTCACCCTCTCCTAAACAAAGCCAGGGTACATGGGGAAAACACCGACCGATAGGTAGGGTGGTCGGGGAATTGGCGCAGCTTGCAAGCATAACGCATACTAAGCATTTCGCGACACGTAGCCAAGCACAGTCCGTTTGCTTCCACCAGAAGACTATCTGCCGGTGGCGCGCGAAAGGTATCTGTAGCACTGCGCAGCGCAGTGTGCTGAATTGTGTCCGACGCTCGCTTTGCCGACGTACATGCTCTGTCGAAGACCAAACACGCACAATCAAGTTTGGACCAGACCAAAGATCTGCAAAGTAGCATATGTGTCTGTCAGCACCGTATGACGTGCGCGAGACAACCTTAAGAATGCTCAAAGTGCAAAGTTATGAAACAGTTGTCACGGAGCATCTTAAAATGTTGCGGATAAGTCAGGTGTAAAATGTTGCCGATAAGTGAGGGCATTTTCTCGCCCATGTTAAGTCAACAGGTTTTCACGGCGGCGGACTCGGCTACAACCGCAATCAGCTGTTGCGTACCTGATTGCCCCCCTCCCGATTCGCGCAGCGCTCGACAGCTGTGTGGTCAGAACGCGCTCGGGTGGCAAAGGGGTCACATTTACCACCCTCCCCCTGAGGCTGCCCCAGAACGGCGGGAAAACGGCATTGCGCAGTGTGGTGAACATTTGCGTGGCTATAGAAAAGTGATTATTTTGCGACACCACCGACTCTCCAGTGCCCTGTGTTACACATAGAACAGTATGGACACTTGCTGGATTCGACCAGAGTCCTCACCGTTCTCGGGAACCTTCCAAAAGATGGAGAGGCGAGCGGTGGAGGTGGCCTACACCGCCACAGAGAGGACGATTAGCACATCGGGCGGTTTTTCCAAACCGCTATCACCGCGGCTCAACTGATCTGTCAGCGCTACCCCGACATAGTCTACAGAAACAGCAGAAATAGTCCTGGCAATGTAACTAGCTGGCAGACTAGTTGCACTGTTTGGGCCGAGGTCCTCAGCAGTACAATGCCACACCCCGCCGCGCTGACTGGAGGTCAGAGCCGGAGGCCGGTAGCTGGCTCTGACACGCAAGTCACACACAGCAGGCCGCATGGGAACGCTATGCCTGAGAAGCAGCCATACAGCTATCCGGCTCAACAAAGAGCGCAGCCACTTCACGTGAAATAGTCAGGCGAAACATGACGAAAACCAAAACCGAGATGCAAATGTTGCTTCTATGCTTGACGTAACATGTGCCTGTTCGTTTGCTTGCATTTCAATCAATCACGGTTCCGATCCTGATTGCTTTATTGCAGGGAGATCAGGATTAGGAACGCTTAAAAAAGAAACGATACACGTGTTTAAGGTGTGCCTCTGGGGTCCGGTGTCACGCACGACTCTGCACATACTCGGAAGGTCACTCGGAAGGTCACCCACTCAGACCTTCTTCCCCGCTGCCAGCCGATAGACTAGCGTGTTCTAGTTTAGCGGCGGACAGTGGTTACACCGGCTACCTGCTTGTCGAATCTGCACACGTGTTGCTATAGTTCAAAAATAGATTCCAGACCAGTAAGATAATGTTTTGCGTGTTAAGTAGCACGACTGCAGTGACCCCCAGCGCGGCTCTTCACCGCTCTGGTCAGAGTCGGCACGATGCCATCATCGTGATTGCATAATAATCAGATAACTGCATGCAAATGCAGCCACCGGCTCCGCCCGCATTGTCAGCTGCTCCCATGAGCGCCAGCGGAAAGCCTGTTATGTTGAAAATAAGTGGCACTAGCTCACACCGACTGGAACTGAGGAGACGGGCACTAAATGACCACACGGTCGACGAGGCCCAAAACCAAAACAATCAGCAGGACAAAGAAGCAACATGTTCTCGATTATCTCACCCGTGGTTTTCCCGTCAGCGTAATTGCGTAATCGGAAGGGATGCTACTTACTCGCGCCCTGGTGAGTACTTTTGTGGCTGCAAGATGGTGTGGTCCTCGGCACGGGATGGTGCGCGGGTCACAGTAGAGGCCAATGCCAAACCTATCAAAAGTGAATGGACGAACAGTCTCATACCCCAGCTTCCTATTACAGCACTGCGCACTTCTGTCTGCCGTTAGTAGTGAACCCATCAACACCGCTGCTTGCCGTTAGTAGTGAATCCATCAACAGCGCTGCCCGCTGTCGGAACTCAGCCGCGGCATTCGAGACTGATCACCCGCCGAGTGTGACATCAAGGTCAAGTCAGAGCGTCCCGTCGTGTCCTGTGTTGATGAGAGTTCCTGCTCGGCCTTGGAGATTAATCGCGCCGCGCTGGTTCCGTGCTATTCATGGCGCGAAGCGACCGGTTGTCATTCTGCACAAGAGCGCTGGCGTGGGCGGGAGGGGACGCAGCAGCGCGTCTCTGCCGTACGTACGTCGCACCGTTCTCATTGTTAGCCTTCAAGGCAGGCGGTGGACTCTGTCGAGCGGTACTGTACGGCTTCCTCATTGCACTATGCGCCGACAAACAGGTGGCGCGACGACCTTGTTTCCGGGCGGGACACTTCGTCAGGCGGGATGGGCGCCGCCTTGTCTGCTGCTCGTTTGTCATGTCACGGACGAACGAGTGAGGATTGGTCGGCCGGACCCAGCCGACCGTGGTCAGTCTGGCCGACAACCAACTCCGGCTGGGTTTGCTCATGCAACGTCACGCCTCGTAGCGTCATTCGGCACGCGTCCCGCCCGTCGCTCAATCGCCACGGCAACATAAATCGGGAAGCATCGGAAAATTGGCCAATCAGCAAGCTGGGATCACATCAAAGCGTAAGGTCGGACACGACTGTTTAACACAAATAATGAAATGTCCCGCCCTGCCATCGAGTACCTCCAGTATCCCGCCACAGTATCTGGAGTAATGCATTTTCATGTATTTTTGGATCCTGCCGAGCAGGGTTTTTCAGTCTCCGTTACCGGCAGTGCCAGCAGTATCATGTTACCAGCTGTATCAGACCTCAGTGCCAGCAGTGCCAGCAGTATCATGTTACCAGCTGTATCAGACCTCAGTGCCAGCAGTGCCAGCAGTATCATGTTACCAGCTGTATCAGACCTCGGTGCCAACAGTGCCAGCAGTATCATGTTACCAGCTGTATCAGACCTCAGTGCCAGCAGTGCCTCGCGGCAGTATCAGCAGTGCTTAGCTGCAGCACCCATAGTGCCGTCGTGCCAGCACTGGGACAGTTTTGTTGTGGCAACGCGCGATTGTCTCACGGCGGGAAGTTGACCAGACACGGCCCCGTAAGAGTGCGTGTGCTTAATTAACGTGTTGTTGCACTGAACACAAACATCTGTTGTGAGTGTGTCAGCTGACTCACGTTCGCTTGTACTGAGCACACGCAGCTACAAAAGTGCGCGTGCTTAGCTTACATTCTTCTGCACTAAGCAGAGGCATCAGTAACGTGGATCGGTGTTGACTGATGTTCTCCTGCACCGAGAAAGGACAGTAGCGAGGGTGGGTGCTTACTCACGTCATCCTGCACTGAGCAGAGACAGTAGTGCGAGGGTGGGTTTTTACTCAAGTTCCCCTGCATTAGTCAGAGACAGCAGTGGAAGGGTGGGTTTTTACACAAGTTCCCCTGTATTGAGCAGAGACAGCAGTGAGAGGGTGTGCATTTACTAACATGCTCCTTTATTGAGCAGAGACAGCAGTGAGATGGTGGGTTTTTACACAAGTTCCCCTGTATTGAGCAGAGACAGCAGTGAGAGGGTGGGCGTTTACTCACGTTCTCCTGTACTCGGGGTCAGCCACGAGCTCCGAGAATCTGCCGGAGCCCTCGTTCCAGCCGCCGACGGCCAGCAGCGTCCTCAGCCCCCTGTTGTACTGTTTCAAACCGTTGAATCTGGCGTATCCGCCTGGGGAGAACCGCACCACGTCACTCCCTGAGAGTCATACCACTGGACAGGATTACACCACGCCACTCCCTGAGAGTCATACCACTGGACATGATTACACCACGCCACTCCCTGAGAGTCATACCACTGGACAGGATTACACCACGCCACTCCCTGAGAGTCATACCACTGGACAGGATTACACCACGCCACTCCCTGAGGGTCATACCACTGGACAGGATTACACCACGCCACTCCCTGAGAGTCATGCCACTGGACAGGATTACACCACGTCACTCCCTGAGAGTCATACCACTGGACAGGATTATATCGCGCCACTCCCTGAGAGTCATACCACTGGACACGATTACACCGCGCCACACCCTGAGAGTCATACCACTGGACATGATTACACCACGTCACTCCCTGAGAGTCATACCACTGGACAGGATTACATCGCGCCATTCCCTGAGAGTCATACCACTGGACAGGATTACACCACGTCACTCCCTGAGAGTCATACCACTGGACAGGATTACACCACGTCACTCCATGAGAGTCATACCACTGGACAGGATTACACCGCGTCACTCCCTGAGAGTCATACCACTGGACAGGATTACACCGCGCCACTCCCTGAGAGTCATACCACTGGACAGGATTACACCGCGCCACTCCCTGAGAGTCATACCACTGGACAGGATTACACCACGCCACTCCCTGAGAGTCATACCACTGGACAGGATTACACCGCGCCACTCCCTGAGAGTCATACCACTGGACAGGATTACACCGCGCCACTCCCTGAGAGTTGCACCACGGGGGGGGAGAATCGCACCATTTCACTTCCTGAGAGTCACGCACTGTCCATGTACAGTAATGTGCATCGCATGTATGGTAAGATACACATGGTGCACAGTGGTATTTACCGCACCCATCCTACCATATATCGCATGTAGTATGGCATGCGTAACAAGTATGTACCATACTTGACGTGTGGTTTTAGCATGCCATGCTACTGTACGATATTCCGTATGCGCTGTATCATGTATCACATTTACTGTACAGTATATCACATTCACTGTGAATTTGATTGTATCGTCCATCACATTTACTGTACATCATACCACATTCACTGTCAATCTGACTGTACCATACATCACATTTACTGCACAGTATATCGCATGCACTAGATGTACCAGATGTACCGAATTATCTGCAATGCACTATATACCATATTTATGTACGTTATATATTATCTGTGCAAATGCTGCCAATAAAGCACCATATCTTAAATGCACTCGGCAATATTTCACATTTACTCTGTGGAATATGGTCTTGTTTATGCTTTGTCTTCATCTCACAGTTACGAAAGTTCCAACCCCGTGAAGCAGCTTAGTATAGACGCAAAACGGGGTGATGCTACCAATAGGGCTGTATCGTAAGGCTGTATCGAACGTTCGGTACGGTTGTATTCTCTCATGATCTGACGAAACATACATCCGAATGATCAAATGGCTTGATCATATCCGGAGAAGACGGGTGTCTGTTCTCATTCCAAGCTACGTCTGGATGGAGGGATCTTCTGCTATGTGGCACATGAGCAAGCTGTCATCTGAGTGAACGAAAACCGCGAGAAGCAAGGATGTTTCGCTAACATGCAGCACCAATCATGTTGCGTGATGGTCAGATCAGAGTCACTGGATGTGAACCTTAACTTCCCACATTCTGTTCGAAGGCTTTTCTTTTGGTATTATTTGATGTCACCCAAAAGTGTGAAATTACACCTGTGCAAATCACTCAAAGATGAGAAGAAAACAAATTCATGTGAGGCATTCTCCAGTTAATAACGCCCCGTCGCCAAAATACCAACGTTTGTGCACGTGCACATCAGCCATTCGTACTCGGAATATTCGCCACATTTCGTGCGACTCTCTGATTTCTGCTAGGCCTCCTACGTTTTGTTAATTGGTGCCACATGATAGTCTTGTGCCATATTTGACGTGTAGAATGCTTCTAATGGGAGTTCGCTGGGATAATTCGATGTCAATTCAATGCTGAGCTATTTTCTCCCCGCATTTTCTGGTGGTTAAGGAATTCGGATTTGAGCATAAATTCACCCCATTTCTTTATCAAATATGTTCGCAGGTTGGCTGCCGAACCGAGGCCCAAGCTGGGTGACTTTTGGCCACGTTGCGTTTTTTTTACCTATTCGGATATGTTTAAAGGCTCCAACCAATTCGTGTTGGGAACTCGGAAGATTGTTAAGATACCGGTTTTTTTTTAAAGTTTTGGTTCTTTTTGTGCACGCATAACATTTTTCAGTTATCCGCGTGTTGTTGTTCCTTTTTAGGAGCATGTCGCTTTTTGAGGGCCTCAGTCTGTTTCTTGAGGCCTCCATGCGGTCTCATGGCCCGGGAGTGATTTGTTGGCTTCCGTTGTTTGATTTTTTAGAGCTCCCGGTGTGTATATTTAGGACTGCATCACGCTTTAAGGCCGTGTCACATTTTGCAAGGCTCGGTACGCTTTGGAAGGCCCGGCGCATTTTCGACCCCCCCCCCCGTTGTGCTCTTAGGGTCCTGCTGTATTTATTTTTGGCTCCTGATTCATGTTTATGGGATCCCAGCACGATTTCTGGAGCTCCAGAATAATCTCTCCGGATCCAGGTTCGACCTTTCCGCTGGGGCGCGTGATTCCGAGGGACCCCGTGCCAGCTTTCCAGGCTTGACGCAAGTTGCGGTGAATTCTTCTTATTTTTTCGAAAAGTCCCGAGTCCCGGCTTTGTTTTTCGGGTCCTAGCACCATATTTTTGTGTCCCGCCGATATTTTTTCGAGCTCTGTTACGTTTTTTTCTGGGCCAGACGTACTTTTTTAGTGAATCTTGTGGTATGTTTTTGGGGCCTCCGATGTGATTTTTAGGGGCCCAGGTGCGATTTGTGGGGTCCCCGGCGGAATTTTCAGGAAGCCTGGCGCAATTTGTTCCAACCCTGGTGCGATCCTTGGGGGCCCACAACCTCTCGTCAGAGGGGGACTTCCCCCAATGTCCCGTCGGTACATTACTGTCTGATTGTGTAGATATGGTTCAAATTATCTGACAATCATTGCACCGGGCTGTTGCTACTCTGCAATCAACGAAGTCGCTGCTCACCAAGTCTTGAAGCTCAGTGATACCAAACATGACGGTGCTGTTATCAGTTGAGGTACCACCCATCATAAGGTGGACGTGTGGCCACATTGGCGGGTACAATTAGCTGAAATTAGCTACTATAGTCGGTCGTGTATTTCTCCACAACCGAACAAAGACTGACCCTCACACACCTGATTCTCAACGCCTACCACAAATGACTGGTGGGGGGGGGGCTGTGGTGGGGGCTGGGATGGGGACATGGTGGTACCCCCTCCCTCCCGTTAACTCATGATGGATGGATTATATTGGTATGGAACTTCGTACTAATGTGAAAGACTAAGGTGTGAGTATCATCCTGCTTAGAGGTGTGAACGTGATGTCTCGAAGTCAAAGGTCACGCATTAGGTCAAACGAGGTCACACGTAACTATAGCTGCCCGTACCTCAGTTGCAGCCACGCCTTGCTGATATTGCCCCGCATCCATTGATCGCCACGCATGACGTAATAGTTGTGATTATTGGCTTCATGATAACCCAACACCTTGCCGTGTAATAGTGGACTAATGGCGGCGGGCCGCAGTCGTCTCTGGCACCATGGCGGGCCGGGCAGATGTGGCCTCACATCTCGGCTTATAACTCGCCCAAATGTGGTCACAGAACAATGGGCGTGGCCTCAATCAACGTGCGAGTAATGGATGAGTAGCAATTTGGATTGCATGATGATAAACGACGTTCGTTGTATGCTATAGACGAAAACCCGATGAGGCTCTGGATGCCCCCTCCCCAGCTGAGCCAGGGTTTAAGGTGGTATTGCGTGATAGGTCATGACAAGAAAATAGCTACTGGAACATTAGCATTTCCACTAGAACAGTGACGGCGCCACTGATTCTGATGTAATCTGTGCTGTAAACCTAACAACGAATCACCAAGGGTGCGCTGAAATATTGATCTAGAAATCGAAGAAACCGAGGAACCGCAGCGCTGCCAGACCTACCGGATGTCCATTAACCGCATTTGCTAGTGGGAAGATTCCATTTATATCCCAGAACAAAACAACTAGAGGAAATACGGGCTCTAGTTTGGTGTGTGTAGTCAGGAAGCATTGATATGACGGTGAAGTGCCTGATGTATATTCACGTTGGAATTAATTTGCCTAGTTTATCCAATGACAAGCTGGATATTTTATTCTATGATTTGTTTTCCAAGTGGTAGAAACTGACCTATTGAAGTAGATCGAAGCTAGTTTTCGATCCGATGCATGTTTGATATACAGGACAAATATGGTAGGTTGGCCTGTCCAGGCTCACGTGTGCTGTATCGACTGGCTATCTCACGCTACACGCGGCAAACACCGCCATTGTGTTTACCCCGTTCCTTAGCGGTTTTTATCGGCACAGACGGAGCGCTTGGCTCGATTGGAGCTGTCACGATTTGATGGGCACTGACGATGGAGGGCCAACGGTACACGGCTACACGGCTATATGGCTACACGGCTACACGGCTACACGGCTACACGGCCGTGACAAACAGCACGCGATATCCACTGATCGGGGCCACCCCCTTACATGACCCCGCAGCGTGCCAAGTACGGTATAATCGGCACGACAGGGAACGGCAAGCCGGACTCTGGCCACTGAGCAGGTCACAGCACACAAGGCACACTGTCACCACACAGCCCCCCCCTCCCCCCCACCCCACGCCCCCCCAACCCACACAAGACCCCACCGTCAGATCACAGCACACAAGGTCTCGCTGTCGGCACACAAGGCCGCATCGTCAGCTGACAGCATACAGGGCCTCACTGTCACCACACAGGGCCTCACCGTCAGCTTACAGGATTCCACCGTCAGCTCACAGCACATAAGACACACTGTCAGCACACAGGGCCTCACCGTCAGCTTACAGGATTCCACCGTCAGCTCACGGCACACAGGCCCACCGTCATCACGCACACAACCCCACAGCACACATCTGTCGGCACACAGGGCCTCACCGTCAGCTTACAGGATTACCGTCAGCTCACGGCACACAGGGCCCACCGTCAGCTCACAGCACACAGTCCCCACCGTCAGTACTGCAATACACAGGGTGTTGCTCCTCATGAAGCCTGACTGTCGCCGTCAGCGTCCGGCCCTCCTCTGGGCCGGAGGTAGCACGTCTGCAGCGGTAGTGAGACGAAATGTACGACCCTCAATATACCAGGAGGTTCTGAGTTTAACATCAAAAGTAACGTTAGGGATTACGCTATATTGTTCAACGTTTCGGCCAGGGGCCATCGTCAGGAGTGATATAAAAATTGCAGGGTTAACAATTGAAGAAGAAAAAACGCGGGAAAAAAAGCGTGCAAAAATAAACGTGAATCACAGAAAAGCATCCTCAGTGGTGCAGACACTTCAAGAAACTCCAAACCAGAAATTAACTAGGTCAAGATAGAATCCTCTGAGGAAGCCCGAGCCGATGGTCCATATACATATCGACACATACATGCACGCGCACATATACACATATATACAATATAACGCGTAATACATAAAGTATAATTTATGTTTATGTAATTTTATGTGATATACCAAGACGTCGTTTGCGTGTTTAGTTGGGGCCGTAGATTACGTATGTGTAGAGGTTCGAGGACCTTCAGATCAGCGTTGTCCCTGGCTGTTGCTAGAATTTCTAATTGAAGTTTGTGTTAGTGTCGCTGTGTTACACGTTGGAATGTTTGTCGATCATGTGTTCGCCAATAGGTGTGTATTCTCTCCGAAGTCTGGCATTTCCCAAGTGCTCATTGTACCTATCCCTGATGCTACGCTTGGTTTCTCCGACATAAAATATTCCAAGACAGCGGTTGCACGTTATTTTATAAACTACGTTTTTCCGCGTTCATCTACCTTTGAGCCTGGAAAAACGTAGTTTATAAAATAACGTGCAACCGCTGTTCTGGAATATTTTATTTCGGAGAAACCAAGCGTAGCATCAGGATAGGTACAATGAGCACTTGGGAGATGCCAGACTTCGGAGAGAATGCACACCTTTAGGCGAACACGTGATCGACAAACATTTTAACATGGAACACAGCGACACTAACATAAACTTCAAAGTAGAAATTCTAGCAACAGCCAGTGACAACGCTGATCTGAAGGTCCTCGAATCTCTACACATACATAATCTACGGCCGCAACTAAATATGCAAACGACGTCTTGGTATATCACGTAAAATTACGTAAACATAAGTTATACTTTATGTATTACGCGTTGTATTGGATATACGTCTATATATGTGCGTGCATGTATGTGTCGATATGTATATGGACCATCGGCTCGGGCTTCCTCAGAGGATTCTATCTTGACCTAGTTGATTTCTGGTTTGGAGTTTCTTGAAGTGTCTGCACCACTGAGGATACTTTTCTGTGATTCACGTGTATTTTTGCACGTTTTTTCCAGAGTTTTTTTTTCAGTTGTTAACCCTGCCATTTTTTATATCACTCCTGACGATGGCCCCTGGCCGAAACGTTCAGTAATATAGCATAATCCCTAACGTTACTTTTGATGTAAACTCAGCACCTCCTGGTATATTGAGCGTTGTACATTTCGTTTCACGCAATGTCTAAAACCCAGGAGCACTTAAGAGCCATTCTTCGTTGTACTAAACAATGCAGCGGTAGTGTTATGGCGCCGCAACAGCGCGTGCGGTGTTGTGGCGAACTGACGCACCTCAACACGACCACCACCCGTCCTCGTAACACATGTATGTAACCGTGGGAGATATACGCTCACTGCCGGCCACCCTCACCGCCGACGCCCTCATCGACACCACCCTCAGCACTGCCACCCTCACCACCAACCACCCTCACTGCCGACACCCTCACCGCCGACACCCTCACTGCCGGCCACCCTCACCGCCGACACCCTCATCACTGCCACCCTCATCACTGCCACCCTCACCACCGGCCACCCTCACTGCCGGCCACCCTCACCGCCGACACCCTCATCACTGCCACCCTCATCACTGCCACCCTCACTGCCGGCCACGCTCATCGCTGGTCACAGTCGGACACAACTGGCGCCGCTCGTCATCTGTGTTGGTGTGCCTTCATCACCGGCCGGCCTGGCCTCCGTCATTTGTGTTGGTGTGCCTTCATCACCGTCCAGCCTGGACCTCCGTTATTGGTGTGCCTTCATCACCGGCCGGCCTGACCTCCGTCATTTGTGCCTTCATCACGACCTGACCTCCGTTATTGGTGTGCCATCATCACCGGCCGGCCTGACCTCCGTTATTTGTGTCCTTCATCACGGCCGGCCTGTCCGTTATTTGTATGCCTTCATCACCGTCAGCCTGACCTCCGTTATTTGTGTGCCTTCATCACCGGCCGGCCTGACCTCCGTTATTGGTGTTGGTGTGCCTTCATCACCGGCCGGCCTGACCTCCGTTATTGGTGTTTGTGTGCCTTCATCACCGTCCAGCCTGACCTCCGTTATTGGTGTGCTTCATCACCGTCCAGCCTGACCTCCGTTATTGGTGTGCCTTCATCACCGGCCGGCCTGACCTCCGTTATTGGTGTTGGTGTGCCTTCATCACCGTCCAGCCTGACCTCCGTTATTTGTGTGCCTTCATCACCGTCCAGCCTGACCTCTGTTGCGCCGCCGGCCTCGCTGTCGCCATCACCCAATGACTGTGACGTCCACTGTGACGTCACCGAGGCGTTGCCGCGGCGGCCGGCGTCCGGCGGACCGCAGACGGCCGCAACACACAGCTGGAGTCGTGGTCATGGCTGGTGTTCAAGGCTCAGCGACGTAAACGGTGCCTGACCATGCGTGGAAGCCGTGTGATAGTGACAGTGATGCCTAACAGGTTTATAAACCTGTTGAACAGGACCTGTGATGTTTAGCAGGTATATTTGTGGTGAACGTGTGTTCAAATATACCTTAAATACATTGATGCGTCGGGAAAATGTTCTCCCTTTCAGCTTAATCCATTATTTTCTGTTTAAAATGAATTAAAACATAAGACAAAACATGCTACATCGTGTTTTCCTCCCTGACTAGAAAACCCGCCAGATTGCAAGTTTTCTTCCATACTTAATGCACAAAGCCAAAGGAGTAACGTCTTTGATCCGGAATTTAGTTTCATAAATGCGCTCAATTTATTCATATATATTGCTTGGTCCACAAGTTGGTTCCCGGTCCCTCCTGTCCCTCGGCTGTGCACAAACACACATATCGGCTAGCCATTGCTCTAATTTTGAAGGTATCTGTGTCAAATATTGAAGCCTTTCATTGCCAATCATGGCTGGTCTCGCCATTATTGGCAGCATTCCTCGCCTGTATAAGGTTTTTATGTTACGATCGAGCTCATTCACTGGCTTCGAGAGCTGAAATAAGTGTTCTGGTGTTTATGACCGACACACCAAATCTTACAACAGTGGATGCCTCGCCGGGCCTTACTCGCTGAGAACGTGCACAACGTATCCAACGGATGAGCACGGACCCCTACCACGCTGGGTACATCCCCCAGTCGTCTATATACCCCAGTCGACTCTTTCAGCCCTGGGACTTACGGCGTGCCCAGCCATACGGAGCACATGCGCAGCATGACCGAAAGCCTCCGTCTAAGAACATTGTGTCCACCTGGGCTACTCACATCTGGAGGCAGATTGTGGCACGTCCGACAAGCTCCCGGTATGAAGAAGCGGCGCGCGATGTATGAAGAAGCTGCGCGCGAATTCTGTGCGACATATTGATATGTACCTGGAGCTCACCGTTAGCCGTGGCCTTGGTGCTCCTTTGCGATAGAGTTGAGCGACAGTTAAGTTGACCGCGAATGAGTTCTGAGCCAGTGAACTCATTCATAATTTTGAAAACTGAGTAAGTATCTGCCTCGGATATGAAGTCCTCAAATTTGAGCCATCCTAGTTCTTAGCACGTTGGTGACACATTATATCGGTAGTGCAAGGCGGCGACAATCATTGCACCGAAGTTGATGCATTTTTAATGCGTCGCTTCTGGGCTCTGCTACAGGTTCCCCAGGCAGACATACAGTAGCCTATGTGACGAAGCACGAGTGCCCCAATTAGCACTCGTCTCGCAATGTGAGAACACTTATGACGCAGTCTTGCGAGTCCAATGAGTATACGGTTATACAGAAGCACAACAGTAGATACATGCACATCCCAGAACAGGTGTGAGTCAATTTCCACATCAAGCACTTTCACGGACTGCGGGTACTATTTCTAACTTGTCGAGACGAATAAAGAACTCTACAGGTACATCCTGTCTAGAAGATTGGCGAATAGCCATCGAAGTTTTTAACGAATATTTTTAGTCGATTTTAAATGAATCAGTTGAAGGCGACTGTCAGTGATTTATTCAATCATTTTGTCACTTCCAATAAAATTTTCATTTTGTTGCTCCTTGTCGGAGTTAGAAATGTGACCACGCAGACTATATGCGGGAATATTCATGTGATGTACAAACTGGCCTTTTTTACCTCTCTCTAGCTTTACCCTGGAACGTTTCGTCCATAGGAGAACGGCTCGCAGGTCGGCTGTCTCGCTTATAAATTTATTTTACACAGTAAATTATTTTCAGGCACATATCCAACCATCATGGGTGAATTATCACTTGTCGTGTCGGGAGGGTGCACACGGTACTATGCACGTCTATCTGTCGGTGGCTGGTGACAGTATACAAGAGAAAGGCGTGACCCGTGCCCCTCAACCCCCAGAGACACGGCCCGCCATTCAGCCGCGGACGTGAATACTCTCCCGCTGACCACCTGGCCGCCGGCGAATGTACTGCGCTACCGCCACCGGTCTGGGATGGCCGTATTTCTGACGTCATCCTCGAGTTACCTTGACCACCACGGAGGGTCACCTGGCCGCAGTCGCTATTTGACCTACATGCTATTTGGTTCGTCACATGAGCAAGACTCGACACTGAACACCAAGCTGGTGGGCATTCCTTCAGTTCACTTGAAGTTTGACTTTGAAACTAGTCTGCACCACGACGGATGGCCTGGCGTTTTTAGCGACGGATAGCTTGCGTTGATAGCACGATGTTAATGTTTTATTCATGTTGGTGCAAGGACCGAGCGCATTGGACAGGGAGGGGAAGACAAGAGTGTTGCACGCAAAGTTCTGAGCAGGCGTGCTCTCGGATCGAGCGATTGGCATTTTTTACGGTGGCTTCGACCCGAATGTCCGACATGGCGGATGCTAGAAATCGAATTTGGCGATTATTCCTGACCGTTAGCCCAAGCTATACTCCATATTTGCTCGCAATAAGTCCTTTCCACCGCTCCTCCTGTCCGTCAAATTCCGAGTAGCTGCTCCGTGTTTCTGTTAGTGTTAGTCTGAGACATTTTTATCCTCAATGTAATATATTTACATTCATGTACACCTCATGACATTACGACCTATAAACACTCCTAATTCACGCCCCACCGGTCATCTCGCCTATATCTATTCAAGTACATTAACGCGCGACACATTACTCAACATTCGGAATTTAGCTTATTTGGTCTTCCCCCCCCAGACAGTTAGCTCCTTTTAGCCAAATGAATTGAGGTTGAGGATGCAATAGATATCATAGAAATGAGGTTGGTTCGGTATGGTTTGGAAGGAGTAAGGCATGACAGACAGACATCACTCGCATGACAGATCTCGGCCGACCTCCGGCCATCCGTAACTTCAACACCGTCTGAGTCACTAAGCTGTTCGAGACGCTGCTCCTAGTGTGGGTCTTTCTGCCCTGAGTCATTCAGTGCACCAGTTTTCGTTGCAGTTTCTTTTCCGCCCCCGTATTGCCTCTCCAACCATTCAGTATGCCCCGAGCAGGAAGTTCACGTGCTGATTTGTCGGCAGTGCGCCGTCTTAATTTTGTATTTCCTGCAGCCATGCCTTCCCGATGCCGTCGGGCGCATCTGTTACGCTCTTCCCCCACTGTTGTTTTTTCGTTTGCCCCGCAGCTGACGGCGATCCGTAGTTTCCATCAGGGGTCGCTGGCCTCAAAGTAGACCGGCCTTTCTTCTTTCTGTTGTATCTTCCTTCTGTTGTTGTGTCCAAGCGGTCAGTTGAGGCTGGGCAGCAGAGCCAAAAACGAGGTGCTTAATCCCGGTTCGCGCGTTTTACTGCTCCAGATCTATCGCTGCCGCCTGTGACCCGCGCAGGTATGCGACGTTTGGGTTCGGCTTGGTTGATGCTTTAAAAAGGCATGTCATGGGAAGGGCGGGAGCTGGTAGTACGTCGTTCGGTCTCGTCGGCTAGCAACATGGAAAATTTATTGGCGAAATATGTAGGCCTTCTTACAGTTGTCACCAGGAAATTGTGCTAATGTAGTCCGGGACGAGAGCTGGGAGTGGTGGATTCAGGAAACCTGCCGATGATCCAGGGGCATTTGGAAGGTTTTGTTTGATGCATTAGGAGTGACGGATTATGATGAAGTCACCGGATATTCGTCCGAGTTAGTTGTGGCAGTGCCGATTCGGGGCCGTTTCCACGATTGTGTGGCACGAACGATGAGATGTTGGTTCACGGGCTTCACCAGGTTTCTCTCGAGGGGTTGATGGCGGTTCTTCAACACACTACGTTAGGTTAATGCGAGGTGCCGAATTGGAAAGCATTCGTAATCTAGCTCATTCCCAATACATTAACCAATTGGATAAGAGTTAGAGCTCATTGGAGCCTGTATGTTATTCAAGCAGAAATCATTATGTGTTGTTTACTTACTTTTCTATCCCAAACATGGCTGGAGATCTCGGGTGGGGCGGTGAGTCCAGCCCCTGTAGCTTAGTACTCTGCTAATGTTGTCATTTTTCCTCTTCAATCTGAAAATATGTCCTCAAAAACCGACCTGGACGTCGAACCCCCTGCTTTGGTGAGAGATCTCCAGCTGTGTGCCCGACGCCGCTCCTGACGTTGGCTCCTGGCTGTAGGCACGGCGTGGCGACGTCTATAGCTCGGTGTTGTGTCGATATGTGCTGCTCTGGTGACGTGAGAGTCTGGTGCGGTTCCAGATCGGTGGTGTGTCGATGTGTGCCGCTCTGGTGACGTGAGAGTCTGGTGCGGTTCCAGATCGGTGGTGTGTCGATGTGTGCTGCTCTGGTGACGTGAGAGTCTGGTGCGGTTCCAGATCGGTGGTGTGTCGATGTGTGCCGCTCTGGTGACGTGAGAGTCTGGTGCGGCTCCAGATCGGTGGTGTGTCAATATGTGCCGTTTGGTGACGTGAGAGTCTGGTGCGGCTCCAGATCGGTGTTGTGTCGATATGTGCCGCTCCGGTGACGTGAGAGTCTGGTGCGGTTCCAGATCGGTGGTGTGTCGATGTGTGCCGCTCTGGTGACGTGAGAGTCTGGTGCGGTTCCAGATCGGTGGTGTGTCGATATGTGCCGCTCTGGTGACGTGAGAGTCTGGTGCGGTTCCAGATCGGTGGTGTGTCGATGTGTGCCGCTCTGGTGACGTGAGAGTCTGGTGCGGTTCCAGATCGGTGGTGTGTCGATGTGTGCCGCTCTGACCACGCGAGAGTCTGATACCGTTGCCGACTGGCATCACTTTCAGTGTGTCTATGACTCAGGCAAGGTGGCGTCGTAGCTGGACTAAACCAGACCATCTGATCAGCTGACCGCACGAGCTGACGTCACCGTGGAATCTGCTGCCGCCTTCCGTCCGCTGGGCGGTTTACGACGCACTTTATGCACGATCGCGGATAATGGCTCCCGCCTTCCTATCACTGATGTCTGTAGTCGTGAAATGTCCGAACCCTGACCATCATGGGCAGCGAAGCCGCCGCGGGGCTTGGGTTTCGTAATTTAGTCAAAGCCAAACGCTTGACTAAAATACATGTACTATGGATGATGTGTGTGGCAATGTCACCTCTGCGATCTTCTTCAATAGTGACCGACTGTTGCTGATGGGCTGGGATCGAGAGAGCGTGCTGTCTCGATCGATTGCGGGGTTGCGGAAGCTTAGTCGGAAGGGCGCTGAACTCTTGATCGCTAGATCGTGGGTTTGAGTTCCACAGCCTGTGAGGCTACCGAGTTCTTCCGCGACCAGTTGGCGTTCGAGATTGGAGAAGCTGTGTGGCCTCCCAGCTGAATGCGTCGTAAACGAACCCAGGGTTCGTCTTCTTCTTCTTCGATTGGCGGTACCACGACCAATGTTATCCGTCTGTCCAGCTTTATGGAGTAGACGAATGACGAGCACGTCCTGTGTTGTGTAATTCACGTCAATAATTGTACGGCGGAAGCAAAAATTTGAGGTGCAAAATTGTGATCAGAACAGCGAGTTTTCAACGGAAGTAAGGCAAGGCTAAAAAATGTCCAAGACATATTAGAAGGGAGAGGAGAATACACACGCACGCTTGTAGCTGTTGTGAGAGGAGGAATTCCTTTGGCAGAGAGATCAGATTAGTCTAAGCCTGGAGGCTTGGTAATATTGAAACCATATGACAAAGCGCATCTCAGCAATGAAACCGGAAGTTTTTGATAACGGGTGCTGGACACCAAGCTCTACATATTCTGACAATGGGTGCTGGACCCCAGGCTCTATTTTTGTTAACGGCGCTACATTGTGGAGGAGGAAGTAATTTTGGTTTCGATATGCTAAGCATTTTAATTTCAAGGAATGTTCTGATGTACACGGCATCAGATGTACCAGTGACTCGTCAGGCAATCAAATATCAAAATATTAGACGTGACCCCTGAGTATCAGCCATTGCAGATCTGAACTCGGGGCCTCTAGCCTGGGCAAACTGCATCACTGTCTGTGGAAGGTTGATTATTGACCAACCTTGGCGTTTCTCAACATTGGATAGTGTTCCTCTCGAACTGTTCTGAACATAATTCCATCTCTATATCTGTCTCTACCTTTGTCTCTATCACTATCTTTATCTCCATCGATTTCATTATCTCTAACTCTATATTTATCTATATTTATCACCACATATATCTCTATCGCCTGTATTTCTATTTTTATCTCTATATCTACCTCTACATCTATCTCTATCCCCTTTTCTATCTATGTCTCTATTCCTGCCCCCATCGCTATCCCTATCCCTATCCCTATCCCTATCCCTATCCTTATCCCTATCCCTATCCCTATCCCTACCGCTATCCTTATCCCTATCCCTATTCCTATCCATATCACTATCACTATCACTATTCCTATCCCTATCCCTGTCCCTATTCCTATCTCTTCTGTTCGTATGTGTCTATCTCTCTTTCTCCTCTCTCTCTCTCTCTCTCTCTCTCTCTCTCTCTCTCTCTCTCTCTCTCTCTCTCTCTCTCTCTCTCTCTCTCTCTCTCTCTCTCTCTCTCTCTCTCTCTCTCTCTCTCTCTCTCTCTCTCTCTCTCTCTCTCTCTCTCTCTCTCTCTCTCTCTCTCTCTCTCTCTCTCTCTTCTTTTCTTCTCTCTCTCTCTCTCTCTCTTTCTCTCTCTCTCTCTCTCTCTCTCTCTCTCTCTCTCTCTCTCTCTCTCTCTCTCTCTCTCTCGTGGACGTCCTGTCCCTGCCCACACCTCACCTTTCTCGATATCCTGGTACTTGTCGAACGGCATGAGCTGGAAGTCGTCGTCAAATCCGCCGAAGGCGTAGATGAGGTGGGTGCACAGGTGCGGGTTGATGTTCGCCGGAAGGAACTTGGCCAGCCCCAGTCTGTACACCGACCAGTTGGTGTAGTAGCACACCACACGTTTGCGAGTCTTCTTGATGGCGCCATCTGCCAGCAGAGATGGCACCGGATTAGTGGGCTTTGTTCGTGTTTCCGTACATTCTTGCAGGAACGCAGGAACAGCTCTTGGGGTCCGTTTGGGGAAAAAAAATATTCAGAAGGAAACATCAGCAGCCAGTGCTGTGGTAAATCTGATAAGTTTTATTTTCACTTTCGTTATAATTGGGATCATTCTACCCTTCATTGCATCTTAGTTTCTAAATGTTTTATTCACCAAGACTCGGTAATATTTTCACGAAATCGTAAATTATCATATGGCTTGGAGCGTTCGAACCTTGCTCGACCACAAGTATTCAGGTCCTGTTAGTCATCGTGACAGATATACAGATAAGCCTATATCCTCAGAACCAAAGAAAAAAACTCAAAGGCTCTTTGCGTAGCACCTGGCTTTGAGGCAGTTCAGTCCAGAAGGCACGGGTCGAAATGCGCGGTAAGTCGCAGATCGGACGACCGGTCTTCCTTAGCAACAGCTGGCGCCGTGCCAACAGCGCCAGCTGTGATCAGCGCCAGCGGCTGTGCCAACAGCGTCAGCAGCTGTACCAACAGCGCTGCACGGAAGTAACTCCTCAGGAAAATAGAGAAAGGGAGTTTCGGGAACAACATAACTTTTACATGTTTTTGTTTGCGTGGAACTGCATAGCTTATAGCGCGATCGTCGCTCCTGAAGGTCTCCAGAACCATCAGGAAAGTTCCAGAGTCTATTCTAAAAGTTCCGGAGATCATTCTGAAAGTTGCGGAGACCGTTCGGAAAGGTACGGATGTCATCCTCAAAGTTCCGGTGGCTATGAACCACGAACGCAAGAGAAATTATGTAGCCCATGCAACTAGTACCTGAGCTGATCTAATGCGCGCCCAACCCTGTGAAGAGGTCGGGACGTACCCTCGTGACTGTGGTTCAGTTGAGAAAGCCAGCGAGGAAGCCTGAATGACATTGCTTGTGCATCGCTGCAAGTCTCCCCCTCCCTCGATATGGAAGCCTACTCGTGTGGAAGCAGACGGCGCTCCCAAAAAGGCTGTCTTGTCATGTTGCCTATATGTATTGAAAGCAGGCTGGCCCGAATTATGGCCAGACGTTTAAGTATGCACTGCACGTAGATTCAATGGGCATCCCACATCTGCTACCCCTTCCTCCAAATTGGAACGCATGTGAAATCGACAGGCACATATCGCCTGATCACCTCACTGGCTTGTTTGACAGTTGGCATCCAAACAGGTGAGCCAAAGGCTTTTCAAATGCGATCGAAGTTTTCGTATTGAGGGTAAAAGTAGGATCACTAACCATCCATGCTGCTGATAACATCGGCTATCTATCATTTGGACATTTTCTGCTGTCATGATTTTACGAAAGGTTTTCGGGGATCAAATGGAGGCATGGATATCACTTTGTGTACCCTAGGAGGGCCACAGATCCACTCAATGATTGACTTGTCCCCACCAATGATGTGGGGAAAAATCATTCGAGACGCTTAACCATTGTGTATGCAAACATACACCAAATGCAAGTGCTTTTTTGGCGACTCTGGCAATCAAAAAGGCAATTCCCCACCCCATCAAACTTCATAAAGTGGCACCCAAGGCTGGAGGGCTGCTTGCAAACATCTTAACCCGTCACGTCTCGGGGGGTCTTCAACCGCCCCTCCCCCTTCAGGTTTCTCGCGGATAGTGAATGAACGGCGCGTGGCAGCGCCCCAAAGTTTGGCATACCCTTTTCCGCATCAATTTGGCATGTTGTGTCAAAATTTTGAAGTCAGGTCGTCTAGGGTCCACGAGTTAGTCAAGGTCGAGTGAGGTTACTTACAAATAAGTTCAACCAGTCGTCACTCTTTGACGGATACAGATATTTTAATGAAACTTTCGGCGTTTCCTTATCATTAGGGATATAACAAAACGTACGAGAGGAATTTTCCATTTTTCCGTTTTTTACAACATACAATTTTTGCATGTTTACCTATTGCAGTTCAAATAGAAGATTCTGGCTCAAGTGAGCATTTTGTATTTGGGTAAGTTGACTTCCAACAACGTTTCTTGGTCTGCTGTACCCATTAGAGAAGGAAAATTAAAGAAAATGTGAAAGCTCCAAATTTTGCAATTTAAAAAAATTTACATTTGTATTTTTGGGGGACAAAAAGTTGTATGGCCCTGGTCGATTTCGCTGTCCTTTTCTGACTCAAAATAATGTTTGTTTTTGTTTTCAAATATCCACAAAATGAACTTCCCAGAGCCAAAAACATAATGGAAGACGTGAAAAGTCGTGAAAATATAGCTGCCTAGTGACGTCACTTTCGGGGGAACTGTTTTTGGGGTGGATCCGGACCCTACTCGTCGAGCGCTTTTCGATGACACCTCTTTCGTTTTCGTGCGATGCTTAGTTTATATTTTAGAGGGGGTTACTCCCCCCCAGAGACGGTGTGTGAGGATCTGACCGAAAAGACAGCGCGGGTTAAGCTGTTAATTCCGTTTCCAGTGCTGAAAAGCGTGAGCAATAGCAGCCTCCCAAAGTGTCAATGAAGAGGTTGTTATTCCTGTGACATGACCAGTAACGTATGGCATTAAAGCAATTATTTCACATGGGCTACAGATGGCATTGGGGATTAACAACTTGTTTCGAATGGTACTAACACGTCAACGATGAACCTTTCAAAGCGTTCGGTTGACTATTAATCCTGTTTCGTAGTCCATGTATTCAGAACACATCATATACCAACGCTGACATTTCAAATAATTGTCTGTCTTAATTATCTTAATTGTCGCAGGTCCTCCGCAAAGGTGACCCAAAGCGAACGATCGCACTTATGACTGAATCCAGGGCACCACGAAGATAACCGATTATTTCTGGTGACGCCATCTCTCAGGCCACCAGTCTCACCTGTTCTAATGACGTCATCCCCAAGGCCACCAGTCTCACCTGTTGTGGTGACGATGAGGAGGAGACAGAAGACGGCGGTTGCCGACAGTGGCCACACCTGTGGTACACAGACATTGCCGTCAGTGGGACCATGAACAGAGGGAAGTTGGCAGCCACACCTGAGGTACACAGGGACTGACGTCAGTGGGACCATGAACAGAGGGAAGGTGACGGCCACATCTGAGGTACACAGAGACTGACGTCAGTGGGACCATGAACAGAGGGAGGGTTACGGCCACACCTGAGGTACACGGACATTGCCGTCAGTGGGACCATGAACAGAGGGAAGGTGGCAGCCACACCTGAGGTACACAGGGACTGACGTCAGTGGGACCATGAACAGAGGGAAGGTGACGGCCACACCTGAGGTACACAGGGACTGACGTCAGTGGGACCATGAACAGAGGGAAGGTGACGGCCACACCTGTGGTACACAGACCTTGTCAGTGGGACCATGAACAGAGGGAAGGTGACGGCCACACCTGTGGTACACAGGGACTGACGTCAGTGGGACCATGAGCAGAGGGAGGGTGACAGCCACACCTGAGGTACACAGGGACTGACGTCAGTGGGAGGGGATGAGTAGGCCTGCACGTTATCTCACTGGTGAGATATGGGCCAATGAATGGCAGATGTGTGTGCCAAATAGCTGTGCACCACATTTTGCCCTCACGGAGTTTTGGGTCATTCTGCGACTTCACCTCACGCTTACAAACCGTTCACAAAGGATACGTAGAAAACGGGATCAACACGACTTAGTTCTGCGTAAAGCACACGTCTCGGAATCGGGAAGATGAGGGTGGGTGGTGGTCGGCGATTATTGACTGGGGACTGGAGACTAGCAACTGTCTATCTCTGGACTGATGGCTAGGAACTGACGACTAGTGACTGGTAACTGACAATCTCTGGACTGATAGCTGAGGACTGATGACCGGTGATTCATAACTGGCAATCTCTGGACTGAGACTGATGGCTGGGGACTGATAACTAGTGACCGGTGACTGGTAATTACAACACTTCTATGCTATTATGGGGTATGTCTCGCTATGCTACATTCACCGTCTGCAAACTTGTGTGGTTGCTTTTTCCAATTTTGTTCTTGGTAGACAACGCTCTCACAGCGTGAAGACAAACCTCGTGCAACATGATGGAAGATGCCACCAATATGTAGTTCATTGCAGGTATATTGACTCGAATATTGTGAAGTGCAATGGATTTATGGAATCTAACTATGCGTAATACTAAGCCGATCGTTATCCTTTGGATGTGCGATGCTGTACGAACCATAACAAGACCTAATGCTATGGATACTATGGGTATACATATCCATATGATACCATGGAGATGTTGGCAATCAATAATTCAAGCCGTAGCATGTATGCCACGTACCGGCGCTAATCAACATAGGCAATGGGGCGAATTCTCCCATACCTTCTCCCGCCGCGCAAACGGGCAATTGTTCGCCCTTCCAGTGGCGGAATTCACGGGCACTCCTGAGGATGCACATGTGCCCAGAGCTGGAGCACGTGCGTCCTCAATTTCCCCGATGCATTCCGATAGCGTCCCCAAAGCTTACGCTGTTCAGCTTAGCAAGGCACTGTAAATGAATACTTTGACAGTTAAAAGTGACCGTTTTGAATATGTGCTATGTGTGTGGTGATTGCATAGAGGTGATGATGATATGCGTTAAAGTCGGTGTCTTGCATCATGGAGAGGCAATTTAATTTACGTGCAAAACCAATGTAGACGTATGATTAACTGCGACAGAAATATATTTTACTTCCACCCTACTTATGTGGCTGATCCACAGTGAGGGTACGCATGGGATCACGACTTCAATGTGCCCAGAGTTCTGGAGCCGAATAATGTGCTGTGTGTTGATAATACTTTTATTAACAAAACAACTTGGGGACGACTGAAATGTTGGGCTGCATTACGTTAGTCCATAATTAAGTTCAAGTTTGCTCAATAGTTCCATTCGGACACGCATAGAAGTTTTGAAGGTCAATGAGAATGAGAGGAATACGACGAAACCAGAATTGTTGGCACAATCTTCACCAACTCTGGATTGCTCGCAAACCCTTGATCAATCCCAGAGTATGTCCATGGCCTACTGCACTTCAATTTTTGGTGATAACTTTTCCTTCGGGTGCAAAGAAAGCAAATTGCAATCGGACTCATTTCTACTCGCTGCCAATCTCCATGGTGACGCAACGCATACAATGATAAACTGAGATTATTTTTCTGCAGGTGCCCACACACATCTGAAAGTTAATTAGACCAGAACGCGCAAAAAAGAAGCCAACACACTCTTCCAAGTAATAGTCATCCTTCCATTGTACGCTACGCTAATCGTTGGGCAGTGTCACATTGTGCACCATTTTTAACGACCATCCGAGCTGCATAGTTTGTGCACCTTTTGCACAGTTGTTCCGCTCCATAGAAGTAGTGGAGATGGTTGGACAGTCGGCTTGCTTGATGTTGGTCCAGGCTTCCCATTGGCTAAATCCAGTAAGAGCGCGCCCGAAAATGCCCTGCTCTTCAGTGACCTCGATACACAGACCCTTTGCAGACACTGACTGTAATCCATTGCAGCTACCCTCTAGTCCATTCTGCACACTGAGGTCAACCATGTGTACCATCAGAGACACTGCCTTCCCTGAGAGTCCACTCTTCTGAGGTTATACCATCTGTACCATCAGAGTCACAACCTCTCCTCAGGAAATTTGATTGAAGAAACAATTGATGGTTGCGGGACTCCTATCAAGACGAACGAGATTGCCCCCTCCTTAACCCGCGCCGTCTTTCCGGTCAAATCGTCCTACCCAGTCTCGGGGGGGGGGGGTTTGAAGAACCCCTCTAACATCTAAACTGTGCGTCGCACGAAAACGAAAGTGGTGTCATCGAAAAGCGCTCGCCGAGTAGGGTCCGAGTCCATCCTCCAAAACAATTTCCCCCCAAAAGTGACGTCACCAGGGGGATAGATTTTCACGACTTACATTATGTTTTTGACTCTGGGGAGTTCATTTTGGGGGATATATGAGAAAAAAAAATATTTGGAATGTGAAAAGGATAGCGAAATCGACCAGGGCTATATTTTTCCCCCAATTTTTTTTTAAATTAAAATTTCAAAATTTTGAGTTTTCAAGTTTTCTTAAATTTTCCTTTTGCAATGGGTAGAGCAGACCGAGAAACGTTGTTGGAAGTCAACTTTCTATAATAGAAAATGCTTACTTTAGCCAGAATCCTGTATTTGAACTACAATTTGGCAAATACCCAAAATATATCCGTAGTCAAAAACGAAAAAAAATGAAGAATTCCTCTCGTATGTTTTATTGCATCCGTAAAGCTAAGCAAATGCTGAAAGTTTCATTAAAATATCTGTATCCGTTCAAGCGTGACGACTGGTTGAACTTTTCTGGAGGTGACCTCACTTGACCTTGATTAACTCGTTGACCCTAGATGACCTGACCTAAACATTTTGAATTAACATGTCAGATGGATGTGGAAAAAGGTATGCCAAATTTGGGCGCGCTGCCTCGCGCCGTTCGTCCGCTATCCGCGAAAGACGTGAGGGGGGCGGTTGAAGACCCCCCAAATGTTCGAGCAACAATGAAAGTTCACTAACTGTAGGTGGGGGCATGGTCCCCCACCTCACATGTCACAAGAAGCCCTGACTGGAGGTGACTTCACCAAAATTATAACCACCGGCCTGTCATGCAGCGCCACTGTCATGCAGCGACACTGTCATGCATCGACACTGTCATACAGCGACACTGTCATACAGCGACACTGTCATACAGCGACACTGTCATGCAGCGACACTGTCATGCAGCGACACTGTCATACAGCGACACTGTCATGCAGCCCCACTCTCATGCAAAGCTACTGTCATGCAGCGACACTGTCATGCAGCGAAACTGTCATGCAGCGCTACTGTCATACAGCGCCACTGTCATGCAGCGACACTGTCATGCAGCGAAACTGTCATGCAGCGCTACTGTCATACAGCGACACTGTCATACAGCGGCACTGTCATACAGCGACACTGTCATGCAGCGTCACTGTCATACAGCGACACTGTCATACAGCGACACTGTCATACAGCGCCACTGCCATGCAGCGCCACTGTCATGCAGCGCCACTGTCATACAGCGACACTGTCATGCAGCGACACTGTCATGCAGCGCCACTGTCATACAGCGACACTGTCATACAGCGGCACTGTCATACAGCGTCACTGTCATACAGCGACACTGTCATGCAGCGCCACTGTCATACAGCGCCACTGTCATACAACGACACTGTCATGCAGCGCCACTGTCATGCAGCGACACTGTCATGCAGCGCCACTGTCATACAGCGACACTGTCATACAGCGGCACTGTCATACAGCGACACTGTCATGCAGCGTCACTGTCATACAGCGACACTGTCATACAGCGACACTGTCATACAGCGCCACTGCCATGCAGCGCCACTGTCATGCAGCGCCACTTTCATACAGCGACACTGTCATGCAGCGACACTGTCATGCAGCGCCACTGTCATACAGCGACACTGTCATACAGCGGCACTGTCATACAGAGTCACTGTCATACAGCGACACTGTCATGCAGCGACACTGCCATACAGCGCCACTGTCATACAGCGTCACTGTCATACAGCGCCACTGTCATACAGCGACACAGTCATACAGCGCCACTGTCATGCAGCGCCACTGTCATACAGCGACACTGGCATGCAGCGACACTGTCATGCAGCGCCACTGTCATACAGCGACACTGTCATACAGCGACACTGCCATACAGCGCCACGGTCATGCAGCGGCACTGTCATACAGCGACACTGCCATACAGCGCCACGGTCATGCAGCGGCACTGTCATACAGCGACACTGTCATACAGCGACACTGCCATACAGCGACACTGTCATACATCGCCACGGTCATGCAGCGGCACTGGCATGCAGCGTCACCGTCATACAGCGACACTGTCATGCAGCGACATTGTCATGCAGCGACACTGTCATGCAGCGACACTGTCATGCAGCGACACTGTCATGCAGCGACACTGTCATGCATCGACACTGTCATACAGCGACACTGGCATGCAGCGCCACTGTCATGCACGAAGTTGTGCAGTGCTACTGCCATGCAGCGCCATGGTCATGGCTGCGTCATGGTAATGTAGGTCCGTCGTGGCATGGGTGCATTATGACAGTGCACGTCTGCCGTGACATGGTATAAAGTTGGGTGCTTTGGGCATCATTCTGGAGTCGTTACAACTCTGAAAACCGTATTGGTGTTCCGAAGAAGACATTTTGGTTCGGAAGTTGTTAAAATCCAAGCTTAATTCCTGACAATTTGACTGCATTTTATTTTATTCTGGATATTTTTCAAAAATTGTGTTTTAGAATGAATGGATCACACACAAGAAAGTTAATTATAGTTACCTTTACTAGTCGGAAAGCGTCCGGGTTCAACATAATTTGCTATCATAATCCTAATATGCAATTTCAACAAAAATGACACTTACAAATAGAAACCTCAACAAATCCGAGAAAGCAGCTGTGTTGTGTCAATTGATCATGGTAACGCTGAAAATTTCAAGTTCACAACCTAACTTAAGAATCTATAGCGATCCATTTTAAAAAATCAAAATTAAGTTGGGGTCGATCTCGAGCTGTGGTGGAGCTCACATCGACCTGGGTCGGTGGTTTGAACGACCTGGCACTAAAGTTTTGACATTGACATAATATGCATAATTGCTGTAGAAATAGGCGTGCCAAATTTATGCTCGTTGGCCGTGAAGTTTTCCGCTACCACAAATATTCGCCAGGGGAGGAGGCAGAATCTGACCCCCCCCCCTCACTCCCCAGTTGTGTAAGAGTTCATCGCTATGTCAAATTATCGCCAGGAGAGGGGGCAGAATCTCCCCCCCCCCCGGCCGCCCAGTGATGTGCGAGTCTATCGCTACCACAAATATATATATATATATATATATATATATATATATATATCAGAGGAGTAGGCGGATTATGTCACTCCTTCCCAGTGGGTTGTGGGTTTCTCGCTTCAGCACATTTTCGCCAAATGATCTGTAATTTCCTTCGTGGGAGCAGGCAGGAGATAAGTCTGCCCGGGGTCGGGCTCTTAAGCCGACGGCCTCCATCTCTCAAAACAGACACATCAGCCACTGCGCCATCGAGGCGGTTTCCCATACCGAATGGCCGTAAGCAAGCCGAAAAGGCCGCCGCCAATGAGTTTCGAACCCAGCTCCGTCGGTGCGTGGCGAACTACTTCGACCATCGTCTAACTAAATGGCCCGTGTACCTACCGGAGAGCCGCTGATAATGTCACACTGAGACATACGCACACATCAATGCACAAGTCACGCACAGTGCAGTGTCTCGTTTCCCATTGCATCACTGCACGCTCCTTGCTGTGATCATTAGCATTAACATCATTAACAGCATCATTAACAGTCTTCTGTTCTCAGCCTTCATATCCGTCGACAATTTGGAAGGCTGGCTGGCGACACCACCAACGCCGTGCAACAATGCCGGCACAAATTACCCGGACGGTCTTCAGGCCTAGATTGTTCATTCAATGCTGATGCGCACCAGTCCAAAATGATAGCCTATTGGGGAAAACGACTTGCAACATTGTCAATTGCGGGTGCAGCTCACACCGGTATGACCAGAAAACCAGTCGGCACACTGGACGGAAAATCTGGATGATCCACAAGTTAAGCTCCTTAAAAGGGAGTGTCCGAGGCTTTCAGCGACAGCAGCAGCGGCGGCATCACTTCAATGGTGCTGATCCGAGGGGTCATAATGGACACGCCATGCCTAGAAGGATATCCGAATATTAAAATCAATTAATTAGGTCGTTGCGCAACATTCAGCAAGGCTATGCAGGGTTGAGAGGGGCCGGAGTTGCATGACTCCGAGATAGGCTGACTCGACAGCCCTTCCCGCAAGCTAAGACTCGAGTTGTCAGAATAATCAGGCATATTGCTTCCGGCGTCCTCTACCTCCTGCCCAGGCCGTTTGAACACGGCTGGCCGGCGGCTACTGATGAGCGTGGAGTGGACGAGCATTGGCAGGTAAAGTAGGCAAAGTCTTTCCTTGTGCATTCTGCTTAGTTACTTTTTAAAGGTTGAATTTTCAATGCTTTTTGCTATCATCCACTGCTTTCTCGTCCCGTTACCTTTTACCACCGAATTATTCCGAGTTGTGAACTGAGAAGGCCAGCGCCATGTCGCGTAACATATTCGAACAGGCAGCTGAAAATGAGGTGGGAAGGCTATATATCAACTCAATAATCGTGCAAGTGTCTTCGAATGAGGAAGTTCTTCACGTTACAACCGTTATAAGGCACTACCTAATATTCCGCCGTTCTCACCCAGCACTCTATGATGTGGATAATCCAAGGCGACATCAATATGAACGTTCTCCCATATCGAAGTATTTTGACGGTTCGAAAAACGTGCGATGAGCTATGTCCAATCCCGAACTTCGACTTGTAGCATCGTTGTGTGATCAAAAGTGCATCGACTGCGTTGGCCAAATTGTTTATAGCATGTTTGAACGCGTAGCATAATTAACAGAAATCATTCAATTGCTTCTTAATACATTTAGGACTGATTTAGAGCCTGTGCTGCTGAAAATCACTTTGGACAAATGCTTCCATAAAGGTACAAATATTATTCGTACCATATAAAGTGATATCTTGCATGCAGTATGAGGTCAGAAGAGGAGTGCATTGCATGCTTTGTGTTACAAATTTCACTTTTGCGTCACCAGTTTTACCAATGTACCACCAATAATTTTGTGTTGCCAGTGCTGGATGCCGAGGTTCAGTGCTGGGTGCCGTGGTCCAGTGCTGGGTGCCGTGGTCAGGTGCTGGGTGCCGTGGTTCAGTGCTGGGTGCCGTGGTTCAGTGCTGGGTGCCGTGTTCCAGTGATGGGTGCCAAGGTTCACTGCTGGATGACGTGTTCCAGTGATGGGTGACGTGGTGCTTGGTGTCGCTGTCCACTGGTTAGTAACCAATTATAATGAAAACCACTACCGCCATCTATGAAGGCAATGACCCGTCATAGGACGTGATATCCGTCCCGGACCAAGGAGCAGCCCGGTGCCGGACCGGTCCCTGACTGGACACGCACGTCGTGACCGATGATTTCTCCCAGCATGGCTGATATCTGATCCCGTGGAGCTGCATCCAATCTTGCTGCCGAAAGGCAGATCGGCACGGAAGTCCGGCTCGTGAGAACGGCTGCTGGCTCTGCATCGCCAATGTCCTGTGCGTGCGCTGAGCACAGCGCCACCCAGCTTAACATTGTGCCAAGCTGACGTATCACGTGACATTAATTTGCAGCATTTTGCTGCAAATTGAGCCATGGAATAAAACGTACGGATTTTGGTTAAAATGCGAGAAATGACGTTCAAGAACGTATACAGCGCAGCGAACCGATGAAGAAACATCATGCTGGAGTATGAGGAATCAGCGTTGGCTCACTCCTCGCATTCCGAGCGCATCTCGCCAGCGCTCTGAAATTGCGGCGGCTGCCCTCCGCTGGCTGGTTCTGGTCTGCATCAGACACGATAGCGGGAGAACGGTGGGTGCATCACGCGGCACCAGAGGAGCCTAACGGTGCACATTTGTACTTCGGTCGATCAGTGATGAAATGGGGCGGACCAAGTAACGCAGTCGGAACTTTCGAATGGGGGAACCTGGCCTAAGAA
>JAOTOL010000937.1:37500-57500 GCA_034440575.1 Imbricaverruca yamaguchii
TTTATTTGTTTGCTTGTTTATTTAATTTATTTATGCAACCTTGTTGTTTTTGGTTGGTTCACGACACACTTTATGCACATTCACGGCTAATGGCGCCGCCCACACTGTTTCACCGGTGGGCCGCGGGATTGGGAAATGTCCTGAGTGCCGCTAGAGTCAAACCCGGGACCTTTGGTACCCATAGCCCGACACCTTAACCACTCGGCCATCCCGCCCCTTTGTAAATAACCTGGGAGAAAATCCTCCACACAGCACATACAAAGTTCAACGTTCGATCCTGAAGCATTCGCCTTATGCTATCGCTGCCGGATGCATTATATGCTTCGACCGGATCTAAGTGTGTCGTTAATCCGCCCCGTCTCGAGGGGCTCTTTTACCCCACCCACCCGAGGTTTTCTGCGGATATCGAAAAAACGGCAAGGGATAGCGCGCCAAAATTTGCGCACCTTTTCCCACATCAGTTTGGTATGTTCCGCGAAAATTTTGAAATCAGATTACCTACGGTCAACGAGTTATTCAAGGTCAAGTGAGGATACCCCAAAGAAGTTCAACCAGTCGTCACGCTGTAGCAAATGCAGAATGAAACTTTCAGCGTTTGCTTATCTTTTAGGATACAACGAAACACCAGAGGATCTTTTTTCTTCATTTTCGATGACGTATTAGTTTTGCATATTTGCCCACTAGGGTTAAAATCGAAGATTTCGGCTAAAGTAAATTGTGTGTGGGAAACTTAATTAAAAAAAACGTTTTGGGGGTGTGTTTTTAAAAAAAAAAGAAAAAAAAAAAAAAAAAAAAAAAAAAATAAAAAAAAAAAAAATTTATTTTTTTGGGGAAAAAAATTTGGGGGGGATTAAAATTTTTTTTTTAAATTTTTTTTTTTTTTAAAAAAAAAAACCCCCCCCAAACAAACTAAAACCGTGCCAAAAAAAACCAAAACAACCAAATTTTGGGAGACAAAATTATGGTGTTTTTTGTTTGGCCCCCGGGGGGCGGGTTTAATTCCAAACACTTTTTTTTTTTTTTTATTTTTTTTTTTTAAAAAAAAAGAAAAAAACCGAAGACAGAGTGTGAGCATCTAACGTGAATATACTTAGAAGCATCAACAAGGGCCAAGCTTAGGACAATTGCCGCTAGGCATCTTTACAGCGGATTTTTGTCCTTCCTTCTGATAGCATAATGCAGCACTTGAGATCCTTTTGTTTCTTAGGTCATGAGGTCATGCTCATAAATGTGGACTTGTGCTAGGAACAGGTGCGCCTGACAGTGAATCCAGTACAATCATTCAGGCATGTGGTGCTGAAAAGATTGGCCATGGACAAACGTTGCAGTCGATATTTTCTCCAAAATTTAGAACATAGCTTCGATTCCGGGCTTTTGTCTCTTTTTCCTCTTTTATATCTTCACGCTATAGTCATAACCCAGATAAAACCAAGTGGCTCTTATTCAACATCAAACCTTGGTGTCTTCGTGTTTGTGTGGTTCATACTAGGTTGGTTCCCTGCACATATCCGTAGGTTATCAAACTTGCAACATGTCCAGAAAATATTTAAAGACCTGGAACGCTTACAGATTCTGACAGGCAGGATTGGTTACTTGTCTTCGACACATCGACCGTTGAGTCATTTAGCGTCGCCAATCTCACGCCGATTGGTCGCGGGCGAAGGAGTAGCGACAGGTGAGACTCGAACCCCAACCGTTCGATTGTGAGACGAGCATTTACCCTAGACCTCACCCGTCCGACAGGCAGGATAAAGAGTGGCACCGGTGTACCGAAGAGTGGCGCCTATGTACCGCAGAGTGGTTCCGGTGTACCGCGAATAGTGCCGGTGTACAACAAAGTGGTACCGGTGTACCACAGAGTGGCGCAATGTACCGCAGATAGTACTGGTGAATATTAGTGTGGTACCGGTGTACCGCAGATAGTGCCGGTGTACAGCAGAGTAGTGCCGGTATACTGCATAATGTGCCGCATATATTTCCTGTGCAAGCAGAGTGGTACCGGTGTACCACAGAGTGGTGCCAGTGTGCCACAGAGTGGTACAATGTACCCCAGATAGTGCAGGCGTACATAAGAGTGGTACCGGTGTATCGCAGAATGGTACCGGCGTACCGAAGAATGGCACTAGTGTACCTCATAGTGGTACCAGTGTATCGCTTAGTGGTACCGGTGTGAAAAAGAATGATACCGGTGTACCGAAGAGTGGTACAGGTGTTCCACAGAGTGGTATCAGTGTATTGAAGAGTGGTACCGGTGTACCCTCAGAGTGATTCCGATCTACCGCAGAGCGGTACCGATGTACCGCAGAGTGGTACCGGTGTACCGCAGAGTGGTACCGGTGTACAGCGGTCGACCACAGCGGCAGTGTGCGGCGGCAGTTCAGGTACACAGCGGCGGTGTGCGGCGCGCGACCTTGGTGCGGCGGATGACGGGTGTGCGGTCGGCGCCGGAGTCAGCGCCGGCCGGTACCGCAAGCCAGCCGGCCACCCCCCCCCCCCCCTGACCACCTCGCCGCGCCACCACACCACAGCCTAATGCTGAGATCCGGCTGCCTTCCCCGACACCCGCGTACAACCGATCCGGGCACGCCACTGCATGCCGGCAGTACTGGACCGTACTGCACTGACTACTGAACGTACTGGACTGGCTGTACTGACGGTACTGCACCGTACTGGACAGTATCGGACCGTACTGGACTGACTGTACTGACCGTACTGGACTGACTGTACTGACGGTACTGCACCGTACTGGACCTGACCGGACCGTACTGAACAGTACCGGACCGTACTGGATTGACTGTACTGACCGTACTGGACTAACTGTACTGACGGTACTGCACCGTACTGGACCTGACCGGACCGTACTGAACAGTATCGGACCGTACTGGATTGACTGTACTGACCGTACTGGACTGACTGTACTGACGGTACTGCACCGTACTGGACCGTATCGGACCGTACTGGACAGTATCGGACCGTACTGGACTGACTGTTCTGGACAGTACTTGACCGCACTGGACTAACTGTACTGACAGTACCGGACCGTGCTGGACTGACTGTATTGGGCTGTGTCTGACCGTACTGGACTGTCTTTACTGACAGTACTGGACCGTACTGGACTGACCGTTGGACTGTGTCAGACCCTATGTGACTGCACCGAACCCTATTGGATCACACTGACTGTACAGGACTGATGCGAATTGTATTGTACCGTACTGGACCGTGATTGAATCAGACCATGTCGGATCATACTGAATTGTGCTGGATTGGTATCCAGATATCTGATCGTTACAGATGAGTAGCTTAGCCTGTATTGTTCTGCACAGTGCTGTACCAGAGTGGGTTGCCCTGTATTGCTCTGCACGGTACTGTATCGCAGTGGATTAACCAGTATTTTTCTGCACTGTGATGTACCGGAGTGGATTGACGTATATTGTTCACCACTGTGATGCACCGGAGTGGATTGGTGTCTATTGTTCTGTACTGTGATGTACCGGAGTGGATTGTTGTCTATTGTTCTGCACTGTGATTATCGGAGTGGATTACACTGGATCTCATCGAATAATTACCGGCTAGGGCGAATCCTAGTCGAGCCTTTGCCGCGCATACTGTATATGGCAAACACATTCGACTGGTCGGCTCGTGCATATGGCCAACACATTTCACCGATCGGTTCGTATATATGGAAAACACATTAGCCTGTTCTCTTCATTTGGGATTGAACTTTGATGAAGGCCTACAAAGCCTTTTTCTGAGAAAAAAAAATCTCAATCTTTGTTCGAAGACAAGTGATTCCGGCGGTATTTATCCGCGAGCACAGCTTACAATGCACATCGCACTTCAACCGGCTTCCGCCGTCAGTCCCTAATGGCGAGTCGGCAAAATCGGTCCCCTGTATTCCGAGGTAGTTCCAGGAGTGGATGACGTTTTTCTCATTTCTTCCATTGGTAATTTAAATTGGTGAACGAATCGTATTCAATGTCCCTTTCGCACCACTTACATACTTCAGGGCGCGTGGCTGTATAGACGTTGAAGGTCATGGGTAGATCGGTAACATACCTGGAGATTCGACTGGAGTGCACTTTTGGCTCTTGCCCTCTGTCGTCCAGACCAGCGAGAGGCGCGTTATGCTACTGCAGGACTTTGCTCCACTGTACTGGACTATGCTGGATTGCTATGATATTTAATTGAGTGGATGAGCCTCTATTGTATTGTACACTATGTCCTGGGCACTGGTTTACACCATAATTTGCTGAATTATGCCTGACTTCATTGGACTTTCCCACATTGTACTCTTTTATAGACTGGATTATGACGTACTTTGCTGAATTATGCTACACTTCACTGTACAATGCATTTAATTATGTACCGGATCCCACCGCACTTTGCTGAACCATGCAGGAATGCACTGGACTTTTCCACTTTGCACTCTATTCTTTACTGGACCATATCATAATTCGCTGAAGTACACTGAATATCAGTGGACTTTACCGCACTGCATGGTATTCTGGACTGGATCACACCGTACTTTGCTGTTTGCTAGACGACACTGAACTTTTCCACACTATACTGTATTCTGGACAGGATAATACAGAATTATGCATGTACTTTATTCTTCAGCATAATTATTCGCAGAATTATGCTGTACTTTACTGGACATTACCAATTCCCACCTTGTATTATATCTTTGACTGGATCATGTCACACTGATTAATTATGCTGGATTGGACTGGACATTACAATACCCTGTTGTTTCCTGGAGTGGATAATACCGTACTGTACTGAGCTGCATTGAGTTCTTCTTGGCGGAGCGGTCCAGATGTCTGGACTGTGATAGGTCATAAGAGGATGGATCGAACCTGCGCTCTATGGTTCATTCAATTTGAGTCAACTCGTGATTTGTGAGGTACCCTAAAAACCCGTTAACGTTTCGCTTCATTGTATTTTATTTGCAACTCAGAATCGGAGTTGCTCTACGGATATATCCGGGAGTCACATTTGAGTGGAGTCAATTCAACTCGGAATCAAAGTCAAGCCGTATTAGCTCAAGGCTCATCGTTTAATTTTTCAATCAGCTCACCTTTGAAGGAAGTGAAATCAGAATCAGAATCTCGAGGTGGCACAACACCATACCCATCCATACCCATCTGATGTGACAGAACACCACGCCCATCTGATACGACAGAACACCACGCCCATCTGGTGTGGCAGAACACCACGCCCATCTGGTGTGGCAGAACACCACGCCCATCTGGTGTGACAGAACACCACGCCCATCTGGTGTGACAGACCACCACGCCCATCTGATGTGACAGAATACCACGCCCATCTGGTGTGCAGAATACCAAGCCCATGTGGTGTTGCAGAACACCACGCCCATCTGATGTGACAGAATACCACGCCCAACTGGAGTGAAATAACACCACGCCCATCTGGTGTGACAGAACACCACGCCCATCTGGTGTGGCAGAACACCACGCCCATCTGGTGTGACAGAACACCACGCCCATCTGGTGTGACAGACCACCACGCCCATCTGGTGTGGCAGAATACCTCGCCCATGTGGTGTGATATAACACCACGCCCATCTGGTGTGGGAGAATACCACGCCCATCTGGTGTGACAGAACACCACGCCCATGTGGTGTGACAGAACACCACGCCCACCTGTTGTGGCAGAATACCACACCCATGTGGTGTGACAGAATACCACGCCCACCTGGTGTGGCAGAATACCGCGCCCACCTGGTGTGGCAGAATACCACGCCCATGTGGTGTGACACAACAGTCGTGGCTAGGGTGGCAGGACACCCAACCCATTTGATGTGGCATAACTCCGTACATATTCGATGTGGCGGAATACCAGAACCCAGCATCAGGCAGAACCCATCGTGCCTGAGGGGACTCAGAGACCGGCGACCCGTCACTGTCCGGTCTGTCTCTACCAGGACGACTGGTTACTGGCCGACCTGTCTCGACCAGGACGACTAGCCACTGGCCGACCTGTCCTGATCAGGACGACTGGTCACTTTCCGACCTGTCTCAATCAGGACGACTGGCCACTGTTCGACCCGTCTCGACCACGACGAGTTGTCGCTCAGCGAGCTTCCGTCAGCGTGAGTCACTGCCTGTCCAGCCTCGGTCGGGACGACCACTGCTTGTCTGGCCACATACATCAGACCTGTCTTCTCCGAGACCAATGCAAATGAGGTGTGACCCGGCCATTGATGGTCCGGTGTGCAGGATTACACAATCGAAGCGTCTTCGGCGACCGGTGGCCATTCAACAAGTCCGAGAATAATGCATGTAATGGCTAATGCAGCCTATCACCTGGGGAGATGCCGATGAACTACCGGACTATGCCATTGGTGAACGCAGATTGTTCCTGGCGGCCAGAGGAAATGCCGACGGGTTAGCATGGTGTCATCCTGGTGAACATGTCCGTCGCAGCGAGAGGAAATGCCAACGGGTCGCGATGCGCTCCTAGTGACCAGAATATGTCCGTGGTGAACTGAGTATGTTGCTGGCGACCAGGCAATGTACCTGGTAGCTAGGTTTTGTCTCTGGTGACCTGGGTATGTTCCTTGTGGCTAAACGGTGTCCCTGGTGACCGGACTGTGTCTCTGATAACCACCAGACTATTTCCCTGATGACTGCGGGGGTTTGAGCGTGACCTTGACATCAGCTACATCGGGTCAAGCTATATCCCTGACGACCAGACTGTGTCCCTGGCTGCCAAGCTATGCTTCTGGCGGCCGGAATACATCCCTGACGACTGGACTGTGACCATGGCTACCAGGCTATGTTTCTGACGGCCGGAATATATTCCTGAGGGCCAGACTGTGACCCAGACGCCCAGACTGTGCCTCCGGCGGCCAGACTGTGGCCCTTGGTGACCGGACTGCATCCCTAGCGGCCAGACTACATCCCTGGTGACCAGACCGTATTTCCGGTGACATAGACTGTATCCCTGCCTGGTGGCCAGGCTGTGTCCCTAGCGGCCAGACTGTATCCCTGGTAATACAGACTGCATACCTGGTGACCAGGCCGTATTACCGGTGATACAGGCTACATCTCCGGTGGCCAGACTGCGTCCATGGCGGCCAGACTGTGGTTCCCGTGACCGGTCTGTGTTTCTAGTGACCAGAGTGCATCCTTGATGGTGCAGACTATATTCCTGGTGATACAGACTGAGTCTCTGACGGTCAGACTGTGTCCCCGGTGATGCAGACTGTGTCCCCGGTGATGCAGACTGTGTCCCCGGTGATGCAGACTGTGTCCCCGGTGATGCAGACTGTATCCCCGGTGATGCAGACTGTGCCCCCGGTGATGCAGACTGTGTCCCCGGTGATGCAGACTGTGTCCCCGGTGATGCAGACTGTGTCCCCGGTGATGCAGACTGTGTCCCCGGTGATGCAGACTGTACCCCGGTGATGCAGACTGTACCCCGGTGATGCAGACTGTGTCCCCGGTGATGCAGACTGTGTCCCCGGTGATGCAGACTGTGTCCCCGGTGATGCAGACTGTACCCCCGGTGATGCAGACTGTGTCCCCGGTGATGCAGACTGTGTCCCCGGTGATGCAGACTGTGTCCCCGGTGATGCAGACTGTGTCCCCGGTGATGCAGACTGTGTCCCCGGTGATGCAGACTGTGTCCCCGGTGATGCAGACTGTACCCCCGGTGATGCAGACTGTACCCCCGGTGATGCAGACTGTGTCCAGGTGATGCAGACTGTGCCCCGGTGATGCAGACTGTGTCCCCGGTGATGCAGACTGTGTCCCCGGTGATGCCGACTGTACCCCGGTGATACAGACTGTGACCCCGGTGATGCAGACTGTACCATCGGTGATGCAGACTGTCCCTGGTGATGCAGACTGTGTCCCCGGTGATGCAGACTGTACCCCCGGTGATGCAGACTGTGTCCCCGGTGATGCAGACTGTGTCCCCGGTGATGCAGACTGTGTCCCAGGTGATGCAGACTGTGTCCCCGGTGATGCAGACTGTACCCCGGTGATGCAGACTGTGTCCCCGGTGATGCAGACTGTGTCCCCGGTGATGCAGACTGTGTCCCCGGTGATTCAGACTGTGTCCCCGGTGATGCAGACTGTGTCCCCGGTGATGCAGACTGTGTCTCCGGTGATGCAGACTGTGTCCCCGGTGATGCAGACTGTACCCCCGGTGATGCAGACTGTGTCCCTGGTAATGCAGACTGTGTCCCCGGTGATGCAGACTGTGTCCCTGATGATGCAGACTGTGTCCCCGGTGATGCAGACTGTGTCCCCGGTGATGCAGACTGTGTCCCCGGTGATGCAGACTGTGTCCCCGGTGATGCAGACTGTACCCCGGTGATGCAGACTGTGTCCCCGGTGATGCAGACTGTACCCCCGGTGATCCAAACTGTACCCCTGGTGATGCAGACTGTACCCCGGTGATGCAGACTGTCCCTGGTGATGCAGACTGTGTCCCCGGTCATGCAGACTGTACCCCGGTGATGCAGACTGTACCCCCGGTGATGCAGACTGTGTCCCGGTGATGCAGACTGTGTCCCCGGTGATGCAGACTGTACCCTCGGTGATGCAGACTGTACCCCCGGTGATACAGACTGTGTCCCCGGTGATGCAGACTGTACCCCCGGTGATCCAAACTGTACCCCTGGTGATGCAGACTGTACCCCGGTGATGCAGACTGTCCCTGGTGATACAGACTGTGTCCCCGGTGATGCAGACTGTACCCACGGTGATGCAGACTGTGTCCCTGGTGATGCAGACTGTACCCCCGGTGATACAGACTGTGTCCCCGGTGATGCAGACTGTACCCCCGGTGATGCAGACTGTACCCCGGTGATGCAGACTGTGTCCCTGGTGATGCAGACTGTACCCCCGGTGATGCAGACTGTACCCCCGGTGATGCAGACTGTACCCCCGGTGATGCAGACTGTGACCCCGGTGATACAGACTGTGTCCCCGGTGATGCAGACTGTACCCCCGGTGATGCAGACTGTGTCCCCGGTGTTGCATACTGTGTCCCCGGTGATGCAGACTGTGTCCCCGGTGATGCAGACTGTACCCCCGGTGATGCAGACTGTACCCCGGTGATGCAGACTGTACCCCGGTGATGCAGACTGTACCCCGGTGATGCAGACTGTACCCCCGGTGATGCAGACTGTGTCCCGATGATGCAGACTGTACCCCCGGTGATGCAGTCTGTACCCCCGGTGATGCAGACTGTGTCCCCGGTGATGCAGACTGTGTCCCCGGTGATGCAGACTGTGTCCCCGGTGATGCAGACTGTACCCCGGTGATGCAGACTGTCCCTGGTGATACAGACTGTGTCCCCGGTGATGCAGACTGTACCCCGGTGATGCAGACTGTGTCCCTGGTGATGCAGACTGTACCCCGGTGATGCAGACTGTGTCCCCGGTGATGCAGACTGTACCCCCGGTGATGCAGACTGTGTCCCCGGTGATGCAGACTGTACCCCCGGTGATGCAGACTGTACCCCCGGTGATGCAGACTGTACCCCCGGTGATGCAGACTGTGTCCCCGGTGATGCAGACTGTGTCCCCGGTGATGCAGACTGTGCCCCCGGTGATGCAGACTGTGTCCCCGGTGATGCAGACTGTGTCCCCGGTGATGCAGACTGTGTCCCCGGTGATGCAGACTGTACCCCCGGTGATGCAGACTGTACCCCCGGTGATGCAGACTGTGTCCCCGGTGATGCAGACCGTACCCACGGTGATGTAGACTGTACCCCGGTGATGCAGACTGTGTCCCCGGTGATGCAGACTGTGTCCCCGGTGATGCAGACTGAACCCCCGGTGATGCAGACTGTGTCCTCGGTGATGCAGACTGTGTCCCCTGTGATGCAGACTGTGTCCCCGGTGATGCAGACCGTACCCACGGTGATGTAGACTGTACCCCGGTGATGCAGACTGTGTCCCCGGTGATGCAGACTGTGTCCCCGGTGACCACGGGCGGTTGCACGTGACCTCGACTTCAGCTACATCGGACTGGACCGGCCGCCGCGTGATTGCAGTTGGCCAGCTCTGGTGACCGCGTCCAGGCCACAAGAAAGGTCGCGCGAGGTGGTGCGGTGTGACGGCAACCACATCGCTGGAGAGAGTTCCGCCAGGTGGTACAGAAACGGAGGCTTGCCAGGCTGGTGTTGCGGGGCATCCGTCGTCACTTCTGTAGTAAGAGTATCCCATGTCCAGTGAGTGACTACATGTCGTGGTGAGGGTCCCGTCAGTCCCAGTCCCCACAATAGTGTAGGGGTCCCGCCAGTCCCAGTCCCCACAATAGTGTAGGGGCCCCGTCAGTCCTAGTCCCCACAATAGTGTAGGGGTCCCGTCAGTCCTAGTCCCCACGGTAATGCAGGGGTCCCGTTAGTCCTAGTCCCCACGGTAATGTAGGGATCCCGCCAGTCCCAGTCCCCACAGTATTGAAGGGGTCCCGCCCTGATATACCTGGAATTGTTTTCCTAGTCCCCATCGTAATGTCCCTACATGTCCCCATCGTAATGTCCCGCCCGGCGGCATCCCAACGGTAATGTAGGGGTACCGCCCGTCAGTACTCCCTAGCATGGTAAGTACCCCAGCTGTCCCTGTTCCCATGTCATGGCGAGGGTCCTACCGCGCAGTGCCCACTTATTGTGCAAGGGTCGCTTCGCTATGGTCAATGTTTGTTTTCATGTTGTCTCTTGCTGGGGTGGCTTTATGGACCGGGGTTTTATCGCTAAGCGGAGTTTGTTAAGTGAACCCTAACCCCCACCATCCGATCTGTGAATTCCAGTTCAGCGGCAGAGTTTTGACGGAGAGATTAAGGTGTCGTCCATGCATCGGCACGGCCGCCCCGGTACCTCGTCCCTGGCCAACTGACTCTCCCAGCCGGGGGCCAAATGCGCGCGCCTGAAGCGACTCGAACCCGTCTTACCAGGACACGGAGACCAATACAGACAAGAGCTCTAACCAATTGAGCTGCCGTGGCAGCAGTGAATTTTCTCTGAAACTGCGACGTCATCACATGGTGTTGCCACGTGTTGGCCACAATCTCCATGTTATGCAGGGGTGAGTGGTGTTATCCATGTTATCCTATGGTCAGTGGTGGTGGCTAGCGTGTCATATCGTGTGGCAGCTGCTATGTTATTGTCATTGTGTTATAGCCAGCGTTGTGATATTACAATTGCATGTCATGACAGGTTGGATGTCTTTTGTGGGCGGTGCATGGTGTGCCCCAGCCTGATGTACCACTTCGCTAGTTTCATTCATTGATACAGCATGAAGCAGTGCCACCAACCAGTGCAGTCTCTAACTGGACTGAAGCGACAGGTGATGATAACTGCCTAACATAAGGCAATGTCACCAGCCAGTGCAGTCTCTAACTGGACTGAAGCGACAGGTGATGATAACTGCCTAACATAAGGCAATGTCACCAGCCAGTGCAGTCTCTAACTGGACTGAAGCGACAGGTGATGATAACTGCCTAACATAAGGCAATGTCACCAGCCAGTGCAGTCTCTAACTGGACTGAAGCGACAGGTGATTATAGCTGCCTAACATAAGGCAATGTCACCAGCCAGTGCAGTCTCTAACTGGACTGAAGCGACAGGTGATTATAACTGCCTAACATAAGGCAATGTCACCAGCCAGTGCAGTCTCTAACTGGACTGAAGCGACAGGTGATGATAACTGCCTAACATAAGGCAATGTCACCAGCCAGTGCAGTCTCTAACTGGACTGAAGCGACAGGTGATTATAGCTGCCTAACATAAGGCAATGTCACCAGCCAGTGCAGTCTCTAACTGGACTGAAGCGACAGGTGATGATAACTGCCTAACATAAGGCAATGTCACCAGCCAGTGCAGTCTCTAACTGGACTGAGCGACAGGTGATTATAGCTGCCTAACATAAGGCAATGTCACCAGCCAGTGCAGTCTCTAACTGGACTGAAGCGACAGGTGATGATAACTGCCTAACATAAGGCAATGTCACCAGCCAGTGCAGTCTCTAACTGGACTGAAGCGACAGGTGATGATAACTGCCTAACATAAGGCAATGTCACCAGCCAGTGCAGTCTCTAACTGGACTGAAGCGACAGGTGATTATAACTGCCTAACATAAGGCAATGTCACCAGCCAGTGCAGTCTCTAACTGGGCTGAAGCGACAGGTGATGATAACTGCCTAACATAAGGTAATGCCACCACCCAGTGCAGTCTCTAACTGGACTGAAGCGACAGGTGATGATAACTGCCTAACATAAGGCAATGTCACCAGCCAGTGCAGTCTCTAACTGGACTGAAGCGACAGGTGATTATAACTGCCTAACATAAGGCAATGTCACCAGCCAGTGCAGTCTCTAACTGGACTGAAGCGACAGGTGATTATAACTGCCTAACATAAGGCAATGTCACCAGCCAGTGCAGTCTCTAACTGGGCTGAAGCGACAGGTGATGATAACTGCCTAACATAAGGTAATGCCACCACCAGTGCAGTCTCTAACTGGACTGAAGCGACAGGTGATGATAACTGCCTAACATAAGGCAATGTCACCAGCCAGTGCAGTCTCTAACTGGACTGAAGCGACAGGTGATTATAACTGCCTAACATAAGGCAATGTCACCAGCCAGTGCAGTCTCTAACTGGACTGAAGCGACAGGTGATTATAGCTGCCTAACATAAGGCAATGTCACCAGCCAGTGCAGTCTCTAACTGGACTGAAGCGACAGGTGATTATAACTGCCTAACATAAGGCAATGTCACCAGCCAGTGCAGTCTCTAACTGGGCTGAAGCGACAGGTGATGATAACTGCCTAACATAAAGTAATGCCACCACCCAGTGCAGTCTCTAACTGGACTGAAGCGACAGGTGATGTTAACTGCCTAACATAAGGCAATGTCACCAGCCAGTGCAGTCTCTAACTGGACTGAAGCGACAGGTGATGATAACTGCCTAACATAAGGCAATGTCACCAGCTTGTGCAGTCTCTAACTGGACTGAAGCGACAGGTGATTATAGCTGCCTAACATAAGGCAATGTCACCAGCCAGTGCAGTCTCTAACTGGACTGAAGCGACAGGTGATTATAGCTGCCTAACATAAGGCAATGTCACCAGCCAGTGCAGTCTCTAACTGGACTGAAGCGACAGGTGATGATAACTGCCTAACATAAGGCAATGTCACCAGCCAGTGCAGTCTCTAACTGGGCTGAAGCGACAGGTGATGATAACTGCCTAACATAAAGTAATGCCACCACCCAGTGCAGTCTCTAACTGGACTGAAGCGACAGGTGATGTTAACTGCCTAACATAAGGCAATGTCACCAGCCAGTGCAGTCTCTAACTGGACTGAAGCGACAGGTGATTATAGCTGCCTAACATAAGGCAATGTCACCAGCCAGTGCAGTCTCTAACTGGACTGAAGCGACAGGTGATTATAGCTGCCTAGTATAACACGCGCCCTGGAGGGCCTCGGAAAATTACGCGCACTGGAGGGGGGAGGATTGCGCCCCCTACGATCTCGGCTCCTACTGGGGCTAGTGCAACGAGATTCACAGGGTGGATGGGCACGGTAGTGAACTCTATTGTGTGTACATTTCATGACCTTAGGTCCTTCAAGGTCCAATACCTTCAAGGTCAAATGAGATCAAAATTTTCTGGTTTTGCGTGGATTGGCTTGTCATTGTTATGGATCGCTGTGATTGTGTTTAAATGCTCCAAAATTGGCATCAGTGATGTTTTTAACATTACTAATGATACAATACAGATGCCAGATCAGCGATTTGACCTCAGGTCACCTATATAGGAGCACTTTAGCAGGTCATTACCTGCTCCAGTTACCGGAACCGGTATTCCCACCAGACTGCTCCGTTGGGCGGTTCGGCACAATCGGCTTCGCAAAGAAAGGAGTGAAATACATGAATAAAGTATGGAAACGCTTAGGCACACAATGGCAAACAGTAGATTTTGGGATCTGTAGGGAGTAACATGTAAAATAACATCAATCGCATGACAGTCATTTGCATTTTTGACAACATTCCAGTTGACCAAGTTTGGTTCTATTAGCCTGTCATGAACTTTACCTGACTTGACCCCGGCGACCTAACATGACTTTTGAAATATATAGCATAACAAAATACATCACACAAGTCGCTAGTGTTGTCAAGAACAGTTCCCTTTTGCAAATATACGGGAAGCGCATCAGCGCCGATTTTTGTGGTCTGGCGCTGCGAATTGTTTTTATTTAACGGCCCCTAACTTGAACAGTTTTCGGCCGATATTCATTTGTCTTATTTCAAACAATGCGCCGGTCATTTCCAAGTAGGTATGCATAAAATGGCGTGTGTCGACCGGGACAAGATGGAGTTATGTACGAAAAATAGGAGGGCTGGGCGGATTTCACCATCCCTCCTCCGGGGCGTGTGCTAACCTGTCATAAACGTGACCTGACTTGACCTCGGTGACCTGACATGACTTTGAAACAATATAGCATAACAATGTACACCAAACAAGTCGCTATTTTTGCTAAGAACACTTCCTTTTTGCCGATATACGGGAAGCGCATCACCGCCGATGTTTGTGGTCCAGCGCTGAAATTTGTTTTTCTTTAGCGACCCCTAACTCGAAACATTTTCAGTCGATCTTCATTTTTCTTCCTTTAAACAACGCGCCGGTCATTTATAAGCAGGTACACAAACAATGGCGTATATCGGCCGGCGGTAAAATCTGGAGTGATCGACGAAAACCCGGAGGGGTGGGCGGATTTCACCCCACACCCCCCTCCAGGGCGCGTGTTAAAGCAATGTCACCAGCCCGTGCAGACCATAACTGGACTGAAGCTACAAGTGACTATAGCTGCCTGGCCTTGTCGCCACAGTCACACACGTTCAGCATATCAGTTTTGGATCCACATAGGATCACAGAAGGATCAGTTTATCCACCTCAGAGTCCACATTAAAACCCTGTATGGTAATCTTGCTATCATCACGATTCGCATAGGAGTCCTGTGCTGCTATCCCACCAGCATCGGATCCGCATAAGAACCATGTACGGACGGCCTACCAGCCTATGATCTACATTTGATCCCGGAATGGCCAACTTACCCGGCTCAGGATCCACATAGGAACCGTGAGCCGTCGTCACACCAGGGCTTAGGATCCACGCAGGAAATGTGAACCGTCGTCATACCAGGATCAGGATCCATACTGAAACAGTGAACCGTCGACATACGAGAATCAGGATCCACATAAGGGCCATACACGATCAGTCCACCAGTGACAGGGTGCACATAGCATAACCGATGAGGCTATGATACAGTGTGGCTTTATCCGGAATTATCGGACCCAAAGCTTGCACGACTCAATAGAGATACCTCGAAGTGAAACTAACTTCGGGTTCCCGACGTTTCTTAGTCTGGTGGAAGGACGTGTAACGTCATAGTGTGCAGCGCAACATTGTATCTGCATTATGACACACATTTTTCCTGATGTGTATAGCTTTCAAATGTTCCCCAAAATGTTCGCCTACAAGGCACGCATCTGATTTTCTAAAGCATCATAAAACCAAGCACAAGATTCTTCACATTAAGATCAACAAGCACCTATCGTAAACTACCCCGAGAAGAATCAAGCGGCCACCTGTCGCAGCCTACCTCGAAAAAAAGCAGCGCACACCTGTCGCACACTGCCTAGGGGAAAAACAGCGCCCACCTGTCATACACTACCCAAGGAAAAAACAGCGCCCACCTGTCATGCACTGCCCAGGGAAGAACACAGTGCCCACCCGTTATACACTGACCAGGGAAAAAACAGCGCCAACCTGTCGTACACTACCCGGGGAAAAACCAGCGCCAACCTATCGCACACTACTCTCGGAAAAATCAGCGGCCACTTATCGCACACTACCCCGGTTAGTATGAGCAACCACCTAGTGCACACTACCCAGTGGAAAAGCTTATGAAATGAATCTGATAAATGCTTACGAAATGCATATGGTATGATGGGTAATGCATTCCTTAGCTATGAGGCCAGAAACGTTGGGGACCAACTCTGAAGCATCCCATACTGGGCAATACAGATCTTAGCTCGAATTATATAGGGCCTATGTTGCATCTAGAAGGCCCAGGGAAAATCGACATGAAGGGGATAGTAGGGCTGTTAGAATTATGGAAAACAAGTCTGAAATTGTCACCTTTCTGTGCAAACCAATTCCAAGTGTATCAATACGTAAGATTTTTAAGGAAATCATGAAAGCTACGGAACACGCATCAATGTCTCTGCAGAGAGACATTTAGCTCCCTGAGGTCGTTCCTGGATAAGTCGCGACTTTTTATATAGAGGATATATATCACGGTAGCAAGATAACGAAGCAAACTTACCAAGTGACAGAGCCCTCACACAAGACGTTAACAAATGACACTCGAAATAAAACATATTAGGGGCTAGAAGAGCCACGCATCCTTCGGGAATACGCCTCTAAAATTGCCCCCTCCCACACTTGGAGGACCTTGAGGACATTGCCGGGCCGTTGTTTGCGCCTCTGACCATGATCACGGCCAGCTCAGTCAGCCGGTTGAAGACAGGCGGTGACCGGACGTCCTACCTTGGTGAGCTGCATCTCGGCCGGGGGTCGAGCTCAGCGGTGCTCCGCGGCCGGCGAGACGCCCGCCTGTGCTGCCTGCCTGGTCCGTGCTGCGCGCCGGCCGCCACCGCTACCTCCGCCACACCGTCTGCAACTGACCGCACAACCACCCAGCCAGTGCCAGCTTTCACCGTGCCCCCCCCTCCCTCGGGCCCCCGCCGGCCCCCCGGGAGCGTCCTCCACTCGGCTCACACCGCGGCTGTACGCGGTCACGCCAGCCGTCCACCCCAGGCTCCGCCCAAACAGCACGCAACACTGAGCAACGGGTCAAGGAAGCGCCGGCTGTCAACATGGAAAGACTGTTTACTCCAAACAAGATTCAGGTTATATGATTTTGTTCCACCAAGCGTGATCTAATCCATGGGAAGATACCGAGTGCATTGGTAGTACTGTACTGAAGATGTGAAACATTATCCTAAGCAGGTAAGCTTGAAGGTCGTTTCGGTAGTGACAATCGCCGTACAGTTCAAACTCTAGAGCGATGTCTGAGATGAATTTCGGATTTGCATTGCAAAATATGCAAATCCTACAAGCCGGCATTCAGTTACTCCTGTAGCATAAACAAGTGGGCATTTTGAGATGTTTTCAGCAGACTGCTTCACACAACTTCAGCTTGCAGTGATCCAACACGTCCATCAATGCCAAAACGGATAACAACCACACGAGTGGAAGTGTTTACGGCTACGAGTTGCTCTGCACGTCGTTCATGCTGGCAGATGGTGGCCGTGTTGCTTTACTGCAGTGTCGGTTAGCGTTACAGGGCTTGCTGACAACGGCACGACGGCTGTCCGGCCAGATGCAAATGTCCGACGTCTAGCCACCGCCACTGATGGGAGAGGGTCGGCAGGGCCGAGGGTTGACAGGGCCGAGGGTTTGCAAGGCCGAGGGTCGGCAGGGCCGAGGGTGGCAGGGCCGAGGGTTAGCAGGGCCGAGGGTCGGCAGGGCCGAGGGTCGGCAGGGCCGAGGGTGGGCAGGGCCGAGGGTTGGCAGGGCTGAGGGTCGGCAGGGCCGAGGGTCGGCAGGGTCGAGGGTGGGCAGGGCCGAGGGTTGGCAGGGCTGAGGAATGGCAGGGCCGAAGGTCAGCAGGGCCGAGGGTCGGCAGGGGCGAGGGTTGGCAGGGCTGAGGATTTGCAAGGCCGAAGGTTAGCAGGGCCGAGGGTTGGCAGGGCCGAGAGGGTCGGCAGGGCCGAGGGTTGGCAGGGCCGAGGGTCGGCAGGCTGAGGATCGGCAGGACCAAGGCGTATTGGCGTGGGATGGAAGATCAAGCCAGATAGGTGGCATTCACGGTGGTCAGCGAAGTCCTGACGGTCCGCCTATCCACGAGTGGAAGGCGGCGTTGTATTAGACTGACGTCCATGCCATGAAGATTGCATAGCTATATACACAATACTGACGCAATTTCTGTAAATAAGCGTTCTTTCTTTCATCCTAAAATCATACTTTTCTTTTCAAGGTAGGGACATTGAAAAATCGAATGGTGTGCTACCGCAAATTGAAAAACGCAACAAACGTATCCGCAAACCGAAAAACTCAGCTAGACTGGGCTTTCCTTCCAGTTTGAATAAGAGCCGGCAGCGCCAACCGTTCTTTTAGTACGAAGGGACAGTGCAGAGCGTTGCTTTAATAAGAAGTGGCAGCGAGGAGCGTTGTTTTAATAGGAAGGGGCAGCGCCGACCTTTGTGTTAATGCAGAGGGGGCAGCGCCGGGCTTCGTATTAATGCGGAGGAACAGCGCCGAACTTTGTTCTAAAATGCGAAGCGGCAGCGCCGAGCTTTGTTTGAATAGGAACGGACAGCGCCGAGCTTTGTTTGAATAGGAACGGACAACGTCGAGCTTTGTTTGCAATGCAGCTTGTTGCATCTGGAATGGATTAAGCATGATTATCAGTGAAACAATAAGGAGTAATAACAATGGAATTCGTCTGACTTTTGTAGTTATATTGCCAAATACTCATCCAATGTAGCCATAACGGTGGTAATATCCCGGCAGTCTGCACTCATGAACCAGAGGAACTCCCAGGATATTTGGTTGTCTTTGTGTAGGTACGAGTTATCACAAATTGGGCCAAGCGTGTCCACAAAGTTCGCCGGGTACGACCACAGAGGATCGGACTTGTTCTTCAACCTTTGAGCATCTGATGCTTTTATTGGACTTAATTGCATATCGAGGTGTGGACGTGTAGGCCCGCAAAATGGCACCAAAAACAGGCTGGGTGACCCAGCCGGGACGAGGTCAGATCAAGGCTAAAACGAAACTTTTGTTTCAATGCTCAGAGTTTCCAGCCCAGCAAGCTTCCAACCTAACAAAGTGTCCAGCCTCAATGCACAAACACCCGAGTATTTGATAGGACGCACTGTCTTCTATGCGTGTGGAAGGATTCAGGTCGCTATCAAGTCTGGTCATGGACGCTTGACCAAAATGTGCCTATGCTTCTCTGCGCAGAAATGACGAATCGTAGAAATGCTCTTGGTCGACCCCTTTAAGCAGTTGGATGCTATCACATCCATCCTCTTGTTACGTAACTTGATACGCATTCTACCTGTGCTTCAATGTGTGCAACTTGTCAAGGCCATCCTAGGTCAATGACCCAGGTCACTCGAACTTGCCTAAGTTGACACTCGCTTGCAAACATTTGAATTGCAGGGAGACTTCCAGCACTAGATTCGAATTCAGCACTCTTTTTGCTATTTGGTACAAAAATAATATGAGCAGGACATCGGCCATCCTAGGCCAAGTACCTAGATGATCAAGTATGAGACAAGTCGACTTCTTGCAACTCATTGTTTTCTAAAGTACTTTCGTATGCTGAATTCGGATTCATCGATCCTTTTTTGTCCATGATGTGCACAAAAGATGAAAATCGATTGGGCGTAAGTGCCCCTTTGGAAGTGAGTGCACTTGTCGAGTCAAACGTTTCCATTTTGTAATATATAATCTTGTGCTATTGTAATCTGTATTTTACTTGTCCAGGTAACCAATAACAAAGGATGGTGTTACGCGCCGGTGAAAACTGTACTGCTTTACGTGGTTTGGAAAAGAGTTTGGATGGAGAAACCTTCCCGGCAGAAGTAGGGATGTGATCGGCGTGAGGGAGATCGCGGATGAACACTGGGAACTTTAATAGGCAGCAGCAAAATAACACAATCGCAGCTACGAGAGCGCATGATCGGCATACCGGGAACTTTAACCGGCAGCAGCAAAATAACACCAATGCGGCCGCGGGAGCATATGACTGGCACTTCATTCAATGCACGATGCCAGAGCCAGAATCAGTGTGCCGTGGCCACGCTCTAGTATAGATCAAGGAGTGGGTGATGTAGGGGTTGCCCTCATAATCTTCATGTGTGACCTTAACCATCTCCCGCCCCAG
>JAOTOL010000937.1:62500-175734 GCA_034440575.1 Imbricaverruca yamaguchii
CTAACGCAGTGGAAGTGTGAAGCATCCCGATTTGTATAAAAAGCGTACATCCATCGCAACGCATGTGACGTACATAAAGCACCAGTAACTCACTCGTTACAACAGCTAAGCACCCGTAAATCGCATGGATTCCGGTAAGCAGGAAGAGCGCAGAATACAACCAGTTATTTCCCATCGACCCGTCAATCATGGCTATCCAGCACGCAAGCCTACTTCGTGCAGCAGACGGACGACTCACTGTAATGATCCGCAAGCTGGGAGTACCTCATGACGTGCAGCTCCAATGTAAGTAGGCAACCAATTCAAAACGTACCGCACCTCATAACGGACATTGTAAACACCTTGAACGACGGTCGCATATAAGGAGACGGCAGTGTATTGATTCTTGATGTTCCGCAATCAGAGCGGACGTGAGATAACAAAGCATTGAGACAAAGCATGCGAGAAATACTACCGTGCAGATAGCGATGGCTCTTGTTACCTCGTATTACTGACATCACACACTCGAGAGAGCGAGAGAGAGCGAGAAACAGAAAGTTCGGTGCAGCAGAACATCGTTCATGCTGTCTCGGACTGATCAACACACTACTGCTCCCTAGCATCAGGCTATGCACACCTGCGGAGGTAGGTCCAATCTGTTCGGCATAGACTTGGCCACCAACAACTGCACAAGTTGGTCGTGTTAACCTCCGGGGAATAGCCGACTCCTGATGGGCGCACGTGTTAACCCCGGGGAATAGCCGACCCCTGACGGGCGCACGTGTTAACCCCCGGGGAATAGCCGACTCCTGATGGGCGCACGTGTTAACCCCCGGGGAATAGCCGACTCCTGATGGGCGCACGTGTTAACCCCCGGGGAATAGCCGACTCCTGATGGGAGCACGTGCTAACCCTGGGGAATAGCCGACTCCTGATGGGAGCACGTGCTAACCCTGGGGAATAGTCGACCACTGACGGGCGCACGTGTTAACCCCCGGGGAATAGCCGACCACTGACGGGCGCACGTGTTAACCCCCGGGGAATAGCCGACTCCTGATGGGAGCACGTGCTAACCTTCGGGGAATAGCCGACTCCTGACGGGCGCACGTGCTAACCTCCGGGGAATAGCCGACTGCTAACGAGCGCACACGTCGGCGCTTCCATTGGCGCGCTCGACTTCCACAATGTCTCCCAAATTTCACACCACGCATGCATATCGCTGCATGCCAGGCCGGTTGACCAGCTCGCGCTTCGTGGACGCAACATGGCCCACCGGGCCATCGCCGGACGCAGCCCGTTGTGCATCCACTGAAGCGGCGGCTGGCCACATGCATATAGATACAGGCGCGCACCGTGAATTCCTCGACATACTGCCACACCGCCTGCACGGCAGACGGGTATAAGCACACTGTCATCTGACAGCACCATGACAGACGGGTATGAGCACGCTGTCATATGAAGGCACCATCCTTGGACTGATCAGGTACATACGACACCGCCATGGCCACCATTGTGGGCATTGTGGCAGCATGAAAATCGAAAATAAATGCTTTATTGGCACCAGGGGTGCCACGTTGAATATGCTATGGGGGCCACTGGCCTCATCAATCATTAATTCCCCTCCCCAATCAAGATGAAGCTTAACCATTGGGCCTATAGGCGCAGACCAGACACAAATGATTATCGGGGAAGCTTTGGCCATCAAGGTCATTTGCCTCTCCACCGACTTCAAAGTGAGAGCTGTGATCGGCGCCCGACTACACAGCCGTGCCGTGTCAAGAACGCTGGTGAGCGTCACTCAAAGTCGTCGTCAGACAGGCCGGCCCGGCTGTCGGTGCGCCGTGCTGGCCGGGCTGGCCGTCCGGGCTGGTCGCGACCCTCCGACACGCGGCCGCCGCCTGGTACTGCGGCCGGCCCCGCCGACACGGTCACCGACACCGGTGTCAGAGGTGGCTCCAGTGTGGCTGGTGCTGGGGCCGGCCCCGGTGTCAGGGCTGGCTCCAGTGTGGCTGGTGCTGGGGCCGGCCCCGGTGCCACGGCCACCTGTACCAGTGTCAGGGCTGGCTCCAGTGTGGCCGCCGCCAGCTGGTGTCGACGTCACGGCACGGGCCGGCCGGCGGGCACCCATGGCGCGCACGTAGCACACCTCGGCAGAGCCGCCGTGTCTGATGAGGTAGTCCAGCCACAGCTGCTGCTTGGTGGACAGTCGGTCGCCGGGACCCTTGACCTCGACGATGCGCGAGGTGCCCGCCTCCGGGTTCCACACCACCAGGTCCGGGAAGCCGCTTCGTGTGAACCTGGCGATGCGGGTCGTCAGGTCAGCTCAGGTGTAGGTCACTGATGTTGGTCAACTGAACAGGTGGAGCAGACCCCGGGGCAGTAGTCGGCCGCCGGCCCCCGGCACGGGCAGTAGTCTTTTCAGTCAGCGTAATGTAAGATGCCAAGCCCAGTGCAAGCCGCTGAATGAGTTCAACTACACATTGTAGGACAGGTCATCGCAGAACTTTTTTTAATACAACAAGCAAAAGCGAAATTGTCACGCGACACCTCGTTAAATGTCTGCTGTATGCAAATCCATGTTTGTCTGGCGGTGATAGTCTAGATTTTCCTGGTTTGTACGACAACTGGTTCCAGATTTAATAGCTTCTCTCCATCGCTAATTCTCAATTCAAGAGCTGTTCTTCAGTCGCCATCTGTTAGGACCATTATATTGGTCGGTCTGATTAGAAAACCAAATGGTTGCAGCTTATTCAACAATTTCAAGAGTTCGACAGCAATATCAAAAATAATCCAAGTCCGTACCTATAACTCAGCAGGCAATCACGACAGACAGCGGAGGACGGCCGTCCAATCGAGCGATTCGCTCACCTCAGCCTCCCACGTACATTCACCATCGAGTATAGTTTCGGAACGACTCTACGACCGTTGGGGGGGGGGGAGCTGCTGCTCGCCAGCGAGGGCCGATTGCTCTGCCTGGTAAATCGTGATTGGTCGAAAGCGAATATGACATCCGTGTGCTGGCGCGGTCGCATGCTATAGGTCGGCGACCGAATGAAGTGGTCAGCGATTGGCCGAAAGCACTTCCGACTGGTCGTCTCACTCACGCTTGCATCACCTGGGTCGCAGGAGTCAACGGCAATTTCGGCCGGGGCGACGACATCCCCCGCTGAGGTCAGCACGCCGGCAGGTGCCGACGGTCTCCTCCCCGGGGCGTTCAGGACCGGACCCGTCGAGTTTCAGAACTCGACGGGTCTGTACATATGGGAGCTGAATGCCTTGAAGAGAGGGTTTAAAACTACTGCGCTACACTGCTTTATTGCTTAATCTCTAGAATAAAGCAGCTCTTAATATCTCTCCGGTTTATAAAAACAGCGATTCCGGAATGCGAACGGAATTTGGGTCTCCATGCATTCACCTTAACACGAGGCCCAGGTACCTATCACCGCATGCAATATACGCAAGTCGCTAGGTATGTTTGCAGGTTAAGGCAGCATCTAAATAAATGGATTTGAGTGTGATTATGACGTTGAAATACCTTAGCGAAAATGACCGTCCTTCGCTCAAGTTATACCTTTTCATTTCCTTCGCAGTTCCTTTTTTCCCCCAAGACATCCCATTTTATCTTGCCATCTAATCCGTCCATGCAGTAACCACATTGTTCGTATGACATCGCTTTTGTGTTGGGTATCACTATCCAAAGAAAATGAACACTTCAATGCAAAATCCGCCACATCCTATTCAGCACAAAGCCCTGCCGGGCGGCAGTGGGAGCCGCATGGCCGCGCTGTAAGTGTGCAACCGCTCACACCACTTCAGCAGCAGGCGCCGACAACAGTCCGGCGGTGGCGGCTACGTCTGTGCGGGCGCGGCCTGCCACCGCCGGAGTCGCATGTCGGCATGGACAGTGGATGTGGTCCGATTACCAGGTACGCGGTGCTACTAACCTGACAGCTACGGCTTCTGTCTTTGCACTGTCCTGCTAAGCGATCTGATGCACACTCATGCACACTCCTGCACACTTCTGCTGCACACTCCTGGCCCGTGCCCCGATCTCCGCACGACCTTGGACGGTCTGAGTATCGGGATTCAATTCAGTAGCTGCGAGTTGGTTGTAGTGCTAACCCTCGACTCACTGGGAGGAGAGAGGTCAAAATATGCATCCTAGCAAATTTTCCAACTCAAAAACGCGCGACGATATCAATTTGAAACATGCAGCACCTGTTCACACGGCAATTCTACAACTTGTGACCAACGACAAAATTTTAGTTCAATATGGGTCGGGTGTGAGTGACGTCATAGCGACATTACCTCCAGCGACTTTTGAATTGAATGGCTGGTATACGGAAAAACGCCAAAAACCTATATATAAATACTGATATTGATATATCTGGGACGACCAATTTTTAAACAATTCATGAGCCTTCGGAGCCCCTAGCGGCTCCATCGTCAGATGGTATATTCCGTCTATACCATATGACGACAGAACCGCTATGAGTTCCGAAATATTATTAATTGTTTTAAAAGGGGGCAGCCCATATTTCACTACTATTCTTATAAACCGTTTTAAAATGTCTCTGAAAGAACAAAGACATTTGCAATCGGTTTTCGCCAATTCACAGCGAATTCAGTGCGTCATAATTCTGTCACCTCATAATTTTGCTTCCTTTGTGCAACGTGGTTGTCAAAATTTGCAAGGCTAAAAAAATATATTTCTTAAGTATCAGCCGAAGATTTCAATTTGCTCAAATACCAAAACATGTGTGATTCAGAGCCAGTTCGTCAATATTTAAAGGAAATGGTAATAGCTTTCCGAATGACACAAATATGGCATACCAAATGATGGACTGAGACAATACCAGTGATGGTCTCAGTATTGTACGAAATTGAGTGCCGCAGGTTGTCGCTGCACAGCTTGCTGTCAGTATGGAGCCAGTATCCACAGCTTGCTGTCAGTATAGAGCCAGTATCCACAGTTTGCTGTCAGTATGGAGCCAGTATCCACAGCTTGCTGTCAGTATGGAGCCAGTATCCATGGCACTGGCTATTGACGTTTGAAGCCTTGTAGCCAGTTCCACTGTACTTTTAAAGCAAATTGCCTTTACAAAAATAATTTTAAATCACCAGCTGCGCTCGGACATGTTTTGTATTGCTTCTGTAGAGTACCTGGCAAAATTTGGTATATGAACACGTACCGCATGGGTACAAGACCAGATTAAATATCTGATCTTGCAATGCCACATGACCTACCATGACTTCGACCTAATATTTACACATCAATGCCTTTCTTAACTAGCTTAGAATTTCTGGCGCATGACGGCGCCCGAATTTGGCCTCTGGGCAGCTTCATCTTATGATGCTCGACTAAAAGCGAATATTCACCAACTAGGTAAGGTTTTAAGCTTTGGACTGAAATGCGATGCTACATGTAACACCTGTGTTACATGCAGCATCGCAGATACTGGACAATCTGAGCTTATATTGCTGAACTATGCCGTTTCCCGCCAAAGGGAACGAAATCGACCAGTAACTTTTCAAGCTAAGCAGTGGCAGAATCTACCCCCACCCCCGGAAAGGGGCCCGTTCGCATGCCGACCCTGTCCCGTATGCTGCCAGGATGCGCGATGGCGTCCCACGCCTCATCTGGTAGCCGGAGCTGGAGAAAGCGCTATCCAGAGTCAGACCTTGCACGGTACAGCCAGCCAGAGTCAGACCTTCCACGGTACAGCCAGCCAGGGGCAGACCTTGTGCGGTACAGCCAGCCAGGGGCAGACCTTGCACGGTACAGCCAGCCAGGGGCAGACCTTGCACGGTACAGCCAGCCAGGGGCAGACCTTGCGCGGTACAGCCAGCCAGGGGCAGACCTTGCACGGTACAGCCAGCCAGGGGCAGACCTTTGCACGGTACAGCCAGCCAGAGGCAGACCTTGCACGGTACAGCCAGCCAGGGGTAGACTTTGCACGGTACAGCCAGCCAGAGGCAGACCTTGCACGGTACAGCCAGCCAGGGGCAGACCTTGTGCGGTACAGCCAGCCAGGGACAGACCTTGTGCGGTACAGCCAGCCAGAGGCAGACCTTGCACGGTACAGCCAGCCAGAGGCAGACCTTGCACGGTACAGCCAGCCAGAGGCAGACCTTGCACGGTACAGCCAGCCAGAGGCAGACCTTGCACGGTACAGCCAGCCAGGGGCAGACCTTGCACGGTACAGCCAGCCAGGGGCAGACCTTGCGCGGTACAGCCAGCCAGGGGCAGACCTTGCACGGTACAGCCAGCCAGGGGCAGACCTTGCACGGTACAGCCAGCCAGGGACAGACCTTGCACGGTACGGCCAGCCAGGGGCAGACCTTGCACGGTACAGCCAGCCAGAGGCAGACCTTGCACGGTACAGCCAGCCAGAGGCAGACCTTGCACGGTACAGCCAGCCAGGGGCACACCTTGCGCGGTACAGCCAGCCAGAGGCAGACCTTGCACGGTACAGCCAGCCAGGGGCAGACCTTGCACGGTACAGCCAGCCAGGGGCAGACCTTGCACGGTACAGCCAGCCAGGGGCAGACCTTGTGCGATACAGCCAGCCAGAGGCAGACCTTGTGCGGTACAGCCAGCCAGGGGCAGACCTTGCACGGTACAGCCAGCCAAAGGGGCAGACCTTGCACGGTACAGCCAGCCAGGGCAGGCCGCCGGGCAGACCTTCCGGTAAAGGGGCAGACCTTGTGCGTACAGCGCGCAGACCTTGTGCGGTACAGCCAGCCAGGGGCAGACCTTGCACGGTACAGCCAGCCAGAGGCAGACCTTGTGCGGTACAGCCAGCCAGGGACAGACATTGCACGGTACAGCCAGCGGCAGACCTTGTGCGGTACAGCCAGCCAGGGGCAGACCTTGCACGGTACAGCCAGCCAGGGGCAGACCTTGCACGGTACAGCCAGCCAGGGGCAGACCTTGCACGGTACAGCCAGCCAGGGGCAGACCTTGCACGGTACAGCCAGGTCATCCCTACTTTGAATGAAGCAAATACTTCAGCTTCTTTGCTTCTTCTGAGTTAAGTCTCACAAAAATACATTGGCGACTTCGACTTGAGCACTTCTTTCCTTTGCATCCGATTTTATGTATCAGCTATAATGTGCTTGCGTACAAATGTTCATTCGAACTCGATAACAGCAAAGCTGAGTGGTTTACGATGCCATCAGACTCTACCTTAGGTGGCCGACTGCGCACTACGACCACCGTCGGCAGCAACCTATCACAAACCGCCGTCACCTCGGCAGCTGGGACGGCAGGTAGGCACGAGGACACCGCACTGCAGGCAATGTAACGGGAAAATTGCATTCCAGCTGAAATGCAGTGGAATCTTGAATTACATGATAATTGGATTCAGCCATTTTGCCTATGCTTCCTATCAAGCCTATGCTTTTATAATTGGCTGTGTTGTGCAAGAAAATATTCCCACCGGCGCAGCGGCCGAAGTTCGCTGTCATTGCGAGATCGGAGCATTAGAAATATGTTTTAAAATCCACAATATATGATTGATGATCTTCACCACACCACACGAATTAATTCACATTCTGAAGCCCGGTTAGGTCGATCCGGCCTACACTGAACAGGTGGTGCACGCTCCGGAGCGCAAGACGACCATCAGTCTGCGGGACAGGCAGTAGTCTTGCTCGGCGGGTGGGATGTAAGGCACCACGTCAGGTCATGTCAGGTCAGGTGTACGCCGCTGACTGAGGCCAGCAGCCAGGTCAGCCTGAGCATGGGACCTCAGCAAGCCATTCGCCGGCACATGCAGTCGATGAGATATCCAGCCAGTGATAAATTATTCGTGAAATAGGGTGGAATATAACACTTTCTGACCACTCAATCGACATCCTTCTCAAAGAAGTATCGACACCCTGTTTCGTCATGCGTTCTTACGAAGCCTTCTTGCCTTCTAACAATATCTCGTTGACAAATATCGTGCTCATGCTCTCGATCAGGGATAGTGATACACGAACATTTCGCAACTCAATTTCAGGTAAATGGATTACCTCTGTGATTTTCCACTAAATTTTAGTTTATATTATAGGTTTTTTTTAGCGCTATCCCGAATATAGCGCTAGCTAAATTATTAATGTCAAGACAAATGATAAAGGTGCAGTCGTAAGTGCGCCATCTGCTCAAAGTTGCGTCCGAAAGATATCAAAAGCATTTTAAATGACACTAATTCCATAGCAAATTTCGGCATCCTACTATTCTCGGTTCGACACCTCACACCTAACGAGAAAAAAAACACCCTTTTAACGCCGTATCCAGCCCATCGCACCGATGATGGGACAGGCAATGGGCGCTGCCTCTGTGCTGGATCGCTCACACATCTTGTGGGCCCCAGGTGCCATCCTGTGGCGGGCGGGCGGGCGGGCGCGGGTCAGCACTGACCGGTACTCGGTGGCCAGACGTCGGCAGATGGCGCAGACCAGCGGCAGGCCCAGACAGCGCAGCAGCGACTGGGCGTGCTGCGCGTCTCTGAACACGTCCCAGACGGCCAGCGAGAGGCAGCCGTGGTGGCGCTGCCAGCTGTCCGCCAGCCGGTCGGCCGCCGCCGCCACGGTGCCGGCCGACAGCTGCGCCAGGCGCGCCTCCACCGCGCCCACGCGCCGGCCGTAGAACGCGTCCGAGTTCAGGTCCAGCGGCGCAGACTGCCGGCCGCAGGCGCTGTCGTTAGCGGAGTTCAGGGGCGCGTCGACTGCGTCGGGCGTGTGGCGCTCTGTGGCCAGACTTCGGTCATATAGCGCCCGCACGTGTCGCTACTGGAGTTCAGGGGCGCGTCGACTGCGCCGGGCGTGTGGCGTCCCCGGCCGCACGTGTCAAACCGAGACACTGCATGACGGTACTGCACTATAGTTATACAAATATTCGTGAACTAGGGCGGAACAAACCACTTACTGAACACTGAATCGACATCGTTTCGAACGGAGCATAGTCATCGTGCTGCATGGTGCGTGTTCACGAAATATTCATTCCTTGTTTCTAACTGCATCACGTTTGCAAGTAGCATGCTTGTGCTCGCCATAACGAATCCGGGATCGTGATAACGAACATCCCGCAGCGAAATTACAGGAACAAAGATTACGGAGCGGGGATGGCCTAGTAGTTAAGGTGTCGGGCTACGGGTACCAAAGGTCCCGGGTTCGACTCTAGCGCCGCTCAGGACATTTCCCAATCCCGCGGCCCACCGGCGAAACAGTGTGGGCGGCGCCATTAGCCGCGAATGTGCATAAAGTGTGTCGTGAACCAACCAATAAACAAACAAGGAACAAATATTACCTATGTTACACAATACCAGTTAATAGCATGACGTTTGCATCATTATCGCTGGTTCGTTATTGGGGCTTGAGGGCGCATCAACTATAGAGGTCATGCAGCGCCCATCGTATCGTTATCGTTGATATCGGTGTAAAAATAGATGCCTCTCAAAACACGCAAAGCGGTAAAAGTGATATGTACGCAATGGTCTTAAAACTCAGTTTGCAGGGCTCAGGAATTTTAAAATATTATTGGTCACTTCGACATCCCACTATACTTATTTCGACATTTCACATCTAACGATAAATCAATATGCTGACACCACTATACGAAAGCACTACATCATGGTACTATACTAAGACTGAGTACTGTAGTGCACTACATCAGGGTATTGCACTGGATAACTACATCTCGGTAGTGTACTGCGACACTGCCTCTTGTGTATTGCACTAATGCACTGCATTGGTATACTGTACAAAGACACTACATCAGGCCACTGTACTAAGACACTGCATCAGGGTACTGCACTAAGATCCTGCACAAGTGTAATGTACTAAGGCACTGCATCAGTGTACCCTACTGCTAAATGACCTTGTAGTCGGCGCGCCCTTAAGCCCAAATAATCAGTGTACCATACTAAGACACTGCATCGGAATACTGTACTAAGACACTGTATCAGGGTACTGTACTAAGACACTACACCAGGGTACTGCTTTAAGACACTACACCATGGTATTGCTCTAAGACACTGCATCATAGCATTGTACTAAGATGCATCAGGGTACTGTACTAAGACACTGCATTATGGCACTGAATTAAGGCACTGCACCAAGTACTGTACTAAGACACTGCATCAGGGTACTGCACTATGGCACATTGTCATGGTACCCATACTAAGATGCTGCATCATGGCACTATACTAGGACACTGCATCAGGGTACTGCACTAAGATTCTGCATTAGGGTACTGTACAAAGACACTGTACCAGGGTACTGTACTAAGAAACTGTATCAGGGTATTGTGCTAAGGCACTGTAGCAGGGTACTGTACTAAGGAACTGTATCAGAGTATTGTACTAAGGCACTGTAGCAGGGTACTGTACTAAAAAGCTGTATCAGGGTACTGTACTAAGACACTGCATCAGGTTACTGAACTAAGGCACTATATCAGGGTAATCCACTAAGGCACTGCACCACAGTACTGTACTAAGACACTGCATCAGGATACTGCACTATGACATTGCTTTTCTCCCTCACTGCATCAGGGTACTGTACTAGGACACTGCATCAGGGTACTGCACTATGGCACATTGTCATGGTACCCATACTAACATGCTGCATCATGGCACTGTACTAGGACACTGCATCAGGGTACTGTACTAAGACGCCACACCAGGTTACTTTACTATGACACTGTGTCAGGGTACTGTACGAAGGCACTGTATCAGGGTCAATACTAAGACACTGCATCAGGGTACTGTATTAGTACATTGCATCAGGGTAATGTACTAAGAAACTGCACCAGGGTACTGTACTATGACACTATATCAGGGTACTGTACTAAGGTTCCACATCGCAGTACTGTACTAAGATACTACATTCGGAGTACTGCACTAAGACCACAGCAGGTTACTTTACTAAGACACTGCACCTGGGTACCATACTAAGACAATGCATCAGGGTACTATACTAAGCCACTACACCAGGGTACTATACAAAGGCACTGCATCGGGTCACTGCACAAGGGCACTGTATCAAGAAACCATACAGGGTTACCACATCAGGGTTCTATATTGGGATGCTGCATCACAACACCATACCATGGCAATACATCTGGGCACCGTATTAAGACATAAAGACATAAAGACATAAAATATTAGTGCAACTATGAGCCACAAGGGCCCTTCTTGGTTGCATTATGTACACTCAACCAGTTGCCCACCAAATCCGTTGATCAGCCCTCCCTGTAATACTGAAAAGTCACTGTATCATGGTGTCATACTGAAGTGTTGCATCAGGGTGTTGCACAAGGCAGCATTATGCTACTGTACTGAGGCACTGCTTCTGGGTACTGCACAAGTCATTGTGTCATGGTACCATACTGAAGTGTTGCATCAGGGTGCTGCACAAGGCAGGATTATGGTACTGTACTGCAGTGTAAAATAATTGACTATGGGACCTGGAAATTCACAGTTAATGGAATTGTGCTATTTCATCCTTGTCTTAGGCTTTTACCATTCTGCCACATGATGTGTGAGCAGTTATCATACACATGATTGCTAAATAATGTAAAATATGTGTGACTGAAGTGAAAGGGATTGTTTTTTATTCCTAAGCGGCGCTCCTGCATTTTCCTTCTCCTCCAATCCTTCACTTTTCCAAAGCAGCTCCATTCTTCATCCACACAGTTAATGGTGAAGTATTTTTAGGACACTGCTGTACTGCACAATGATACTGCACAAGACACTGCATCATGATACTGCACTGAAACACTACATCGGGGAACTGCCGAATGCACTGCATCAGGGTACTGCACAAGACACTGCGCGATGGTACCATACTGAGGGACTGCATCAGGTTACTGCAGAATATCCTGCATCATGGCATCATACTGAGCGACTGTATCAGGGCACTACAGTGATAAATTATTCGTGAAATAGGGTGGAATATACCACTTTTTGAACACCCAACCGACATCCTTCTCGAAGAAGATCAGGACATTTCCCAATCCCGCGGCCCACCGGCGAAACAGTGTGGGTGGCGCCACACTGTTTTTAGCCGTGAATGTTAGCCGTGGATGTGCATAGTGTGTCGTGAACCAACCAATAAACAAACAACAAACTTCTCGAAGAAGTATCGACATCCTGCTCCTTGATATGAAGTATTCACGTCTCCTTTCTGACAGTATCTTGCTTATAAATAGCACGTGCACCATATGGATATGGAATGGTGATGCACGAATATTTTGCAATGCAATTTCAGGTAAATGGATGAGTTATAATGTGGTTTCGCATACAATACCAGTGTATAGCAAGGCTATTTTCCATATCCAGAATATAGCTCTTCTTAAATTATGAATCTGAAAACAAATGATAGAGGTCCAGTCATAAGTGCCCGCACAATTAACCCAAATGTGTGCCTGAAAGACAGAAAATGCATTCTAGATTACACTAATTCCATGGCAATTTTCAACATCCTGCTATGCTTGTTTCAACATCTCAAACCTAACGAAAAACCATTTTTTAACCCTGGGGTACTATATGCATTGATGTTGCTATCTGTACTGTATTTAAGCGACACTGCACGCCTGAAGTTAATGTATTGAAAAATATAAACTAGAAGACGGATATCGTGCCTACATCTGGTGTATACATTACCTTATATGCAAGTTTGGTATTCATGCATTATAATCCATAATTATTTACACTAGCTACCATATATATTGTTAACCAGTATGTCAGGGAGAATTCACAAATATGCTTTGCATGGTCAACAGGCACAAAATTTCCTGTCCCAATTTCGGAGGTCAAGATACACAGTCAACCCAGCCCGGAACTGGCTGCCTACCATCCCGGCCATTTTGCACCATGATGGACTAGGCAACTTACCACCCCAGCCAGTCTGGACCCTGGCATACCAGGCTACTGATCACCCCAACCAACCTGGACCCTGACGGACCAGGCTACTTACCACCCCAGCCAGTCTGGACCCTGGCATACCAGGCTACTGATCACCCCAACCAACCTGGACCCTGACGGACTAGGCTACTTACCACCCCAGCCAGTCTGGACCCTGGCATACCAGGCTACTGATCACCCCAGCCAACCTGGACCCTGACGGACCAGGCTACTTACCACCCCAGCCGCCTCCCCACCCTACCCTGGGCATACCACCCGCCAGTCTGGACCTGGCATACCGACACCCCCGCCAACCTGACTGGGGCTGACCTGACCGCTACTGATCACCCAGCCAACCTGGACCCTGACGGACCAGGCTACTTACCACCCGGTAGTCCGGACCCCGGCGGACCAGGACCCACCTGGTAATTGCCCAGCCTGTGTGCAACAGTTAGTCAGTTATCAGGGTTCAGGGCGCATCAACTGCAGTGGCTGCACAGCGCCCATCTGTGGGGCAACAGGGCCACCAATACCTGAAACTGACAGCGGAAGCTGTCCGCCACGTCCGCCTCGTACAGCAGGTCCCAGAAGAGCAGCGCGAACAGTGTGGTGGTGGGCGCCGCCTCCCCGTGCAGGCCCTCCGGGTAGCCGGCGGCCGCGTAGTGCGCCAGCGCCACCTCCTCCACCGTGCACACAGACTCGTCGCCAGCGCCTCCGCTGGCGACCAGGAACATCTGAAGTTTACCTGTGTGTCACCAGGTGGCAGAACCCGTGTGCAAGCTCTGGGGACACTTCACTGAAATAGAACACCAGCAGAAACTTGCCGGCTTATTTATTAAGAGAAATTGCACCCATCGCAATTAGTCCTAATTGACATAGATCTGATGGAAAAAGACCATAACCAACGATACATAGCCTATATTTTTGGAACCGGTGGATTGGCAGTTCAGCCTGTATCGTGCATACAGCAGTTGAAACTAATGGCACTATTGCGGAGAAATGGTGGCGTGCGGAATCTTTTGAAGACCTTTGGAAATGTATTGAGTCTAGTTACATGGCTATTACCGTCTAATCTCGATCCATAAATGTGGAATAACTGCTCACGATGGGCAACAGAGAAATGTTGAGAGCTAAAGTCAGACGCCATCCAAACCAGACAATATCCCATCTAACAAGAGCAACCAAGCCAGATCTGACAAGTATCACAGACCGTTGGGCTGAAATTGACCGGAGAGTCTGACAATGGACTGAAGTGCTCACCATACGCTGAGTAGCTAACATACCGCCGGGGGGTCTGACAATGGCACGACGTGCTCACCATATCCCGAGTGGCTCACAACATCTCGACAGGTCCAACAGAGAGCCACGGAAGTTCGCAATCGGCAACATCCGAGACAAACTGAACGTTCGGATTTTTGCAGACGACAGTTACGTCCGGCAAGAAGTCAGTTATTTGAGCTTTAGAGCGCCTCGACAACGCCCAGCAGGGACGAGTTGTTGAAGGCAGTGTGGTAGCGGCGGACCGAACGAACCTTCTTCAGTCCGGGCGCGTCGCTTGGCAGGCAGCGCGCCTGCACGGTGACGCTGGGCAGCGAGTCCGGCTGCACCACCGGGCCCGGCAGACGGTGCTTCAGACGGACGGCGCGCTGCTCCAGAGCCAGCCGGCGACCGCCGCGTACCTGGCCGTTACGGACCACACATCGACACCGACCACACATTAACACTGACCACACCTCGACACCGACTACTCCTCAACACTGGCCACTCTTCAACACTGACCACACCTCAATACGGACCACACCACAACACTGACCACACCTCGACACTGACCACACCTCGACACTGGCTACTCCTCAACACTGAACTCCTCAACACTGACTACACTTCGGCACTGACTACTCCTCAACACTGACCACACCTCGACACTGGCTACTCCTCAACACTGACCACACCTCAATACGGACCACACCACAACACTGACCACACCTCGACACTGACCACACCTCAACACTGACCACACCTCAACACTGACTACTCCTCAACACTGACCACACCTCAACACTGACCACACCTCAACACTGACTACACCTCAACACTGACCACACCTCAACACTGACCACACCTCAACACGGACCACACCTCAACACTGACCACACCTCGACACTGACCACACCTCAACACTGACTACACCTCAACACTGACCACACCTCAACACTGACCACACCTCAACACTGACCACACCAACACTGACCACACCTCAACACGACCACAACACTGACCACACCTCAACACTGACCACACCTCAACACTGACCACACCTCAACACTGACTACACCTCAACACTGACCACACCTCAACGCACCTCAACACTGACCACACCTCAACACTGACCACACCTCAACACTGACCACACCTCGACACTGACAACTACACACCTCAACACTGACCACACCTCAACACTGACTACACCTCAACACTGACCACACCTCAACACTGACCACACCTCAACACTGACTACACCTCAACACTGACCACACCTCAACACTGACTACACCTCAACACTGACTACACCTCAACACTGACCACACCTCAACACTGACCACACCTCAACACTGACCACACCTCAACACTGACCACACCTCAACACTGACCACACCTCAACACTGACCACACCTCAACACTGACCACACCTCAACACTGATACACTGACACCTCAACACTGACCACACCTCAACACTGACTACACCTCAACACTGACCACACCTCAACACTGACTACACCTCAGCACACACCTCCTAACACTGACTACACCTCAACACTGACCACACCTCAACACTGACTACACCTCAACACTGACTACACCTCAACACTGACTACACCTCAACACTGACCACACCTCAACACGGACCACACCTCAACACTGACCACCAATGACCACACCTCAACACTGACCACACCTCAACACTGACTACACCTCAACACTGACCACACCTCAACACTGACCACACCTCAGCACTGACTACACCTCAACACTGACCACACCTCAATACGGACCCTCAACAATAACCACACCTCAACACTGACCACACCTCAACACTGACTACACCTCAACACTGACCACACCTCAACACTGACTACACCTCAACACTGACCACACCTCAACACGGACCACACCTCAACACTGACCACACCTCAACACTGACCACACCTCAACACTGACCACACCTCAACACTGACCACGCCTCAACACTGACTACTCCTCAACACTGACCACACCTCAACACTGACCACACCTCAACACGGACCACAACCTCAACACGGACCACACTTCAACACAGCCCATCGACGCGGCACAACACTGTTCACACCTCAGCATTGCTGATGCACACACCTCAAGAACAGTCCAGACCTCGACATGGACCCTGCCGTGGTCTGCCAAATCTCGCCATACAGCACAAGAAAGCATCGAAAACGTCAACAATGCTGGGGGGCATAGGGATTTCGTGGGAGGTGAGAGTGAGGTTTCGAGATACAAGGTAAGCAAAACCATACCAAGCGAGTTGTTTCACTCGAGACCCAAGCGAATTGAGGCTAAAATACAAATCGCAGTTTTACGCGCAAGCGAGCACCAGGAAACCGACTCGTCGGGACAGCTGTCAGGTGGGCTTGAAAGGCTGTCAGACCACGGCACTCGCTACAGTAGCCACCGCCAGGGACAGCGAGTTGTGATTACACATAATGCTAACAATATTACTGAAGCGCAGATAACCGTGCATCAAACATCTACCAGCTTAGGCTTATCCTCTTCCAAAATTAACTAGCAATAATACCGCCTGTCAAGTCCTTATGTGGCTCACTGGAATGACTAAAACAAAACAAAAATCCACCACGGTGCGAAGGTGCCGCGCTTATATTCTTCCCGGTGACCAGCAGCAGCGCAGGTTGCGCCTGGGACACATCTGGCCGCGCGTGACCAGTTCAGGTGTGCCGGCGGCCCTGCAGGTCACCCGAAGCCCCACCTGCTCGTCAGCCAGTCCGTCCAGCACGGCGGCCAGCGCCTCTGCCGGCCGGCGCAGGTGCTGCTGCAGAGTGAGCGCCAGTCGATCCCACCAGAGGCCGCGGTAGTCGGCCAGGTAGGTGGTCTGCGACAGCAGGTCCCGCAGCACCTCCACGGCGCCAGGGTGGTCCTGCACCGGGCACCACATCGAGCGTCAGTCAGACCTCAGACGGGTGTGCATACCACCCGCCATTCAGCAGACGGGTGGCATGTACATCAGACAGGTCGGTCAACAGACGGGTGGGAGGAAGCGGTACATCAAACGGGTGGTACACCAGACGGGTGGTAGGGTACTGTACATCAGACGGGTGGTACACCAGACGGGTGGTAGGGTACTGTACATCAGACGGGTGGTACACCAGACGGGTGGTAGGAAGCTGTACATCAAACGGGTGGTACACCAGACGGGTGGTAGGGTACTGTACATCAGACGGGTGGTACACCAGACGGGTGGTACACCAGACGGGTGGTAGGGTACTGTACATCAGGTTTCAGACGGGTGGTAGGTTACTGTACATCAGACGGGTGGTACACCAGGGGGGTAGGGAAGCTGTACATCAGACGGGTGGTAGGTTGACGGTGGTACACCAGACGGGTGGTAGGAAGCTGTACATCAAACGGGTGTCCGACGGGTGGTAGGTTACTGTACATCAGACGGGTGGTACACCAGACGGGTGGTAGGAAGCTGTACATCAGACGGGTGGTTTACTGTACATCAGACGGGTGGTACACCCAGGGGGGGGGAAAAAAAAGGTAGGTTACTGTACATCAGACGGGTGGTACACCAGACGGGTGGTAGGAAGCTGTACATCAGACGGGTGGTACACCAGACGGGTGGTAGGGTACTGTACATCAGACGGGTGGTACACCAGACGGGTGGTAGGTTACTGTACATCAGACGGGTGGTAGGTTAATGTACATCAGACGGGTGGTACACCAGACGGGTGGTAGGGAGCTGTACACCAGACGGGTGGTAGGAAGTGTACATAGACTGTACATCAGACGGGTGGTACACCAGACGGGTGGTAGGGTACTGTACATCAGACGGGTGGTACACCAGATGGGTGGTAGGGTACTGTACATCAGACTGGTGGTAGGGTACTGTACACCAAACGGGTGGTACACCAGACGGGTGGTAGGTTACTGTACATCAGACGGGTGGTACATCAGACGGGTGGCACTGACCCATACACCAGATGGGTCAGTCAGCAGACGGGTGGTAGGGTCCGTCAACAGACGAGTGGTAGGCCAATGCACAGCTGTTCAACATGACAATGCGCAGCTTTTACCGCAGCCAACTTGGATTGCAAACTTTCAGCGGAGTGTCAAGTTCACCATTTTTCCGCGTTACGGTGCTACCGTCGCCCATTATGCGACACAATTTTCAGGTTGGCCGACCAAGCTCCAAGTTGTTTGCAAACCGGATTTGTCATGATGTGATATTTTGTGCTCTCCCCGTAAACATGTTCTATGGCTTTTTGGTTCTTCGAGAAAAGGTATCTTCACCATACACCAACTGCGCACTATACACCGGAGCCGCCGTCTCTCACCTTACGCCGCTGCAGCACCTCCACACTCTTGGTGCGAACGTACGTCACGATGGAGGCGGCTGTGAACTTGCGCAAGAACGGCGGCAGCGCCTTGTCGAACGCCAGCGTGTTGGCGTCGCGCTGCAGACGACACCACATGGCGTGCGCGTCCAGACAGGCCTGCTGTGCCTGCTGCCACTCTTTGTCGGCCATGGCGGCGCGCAGTCGGCTCTCCAGCCCACTGGCTTCCTCGTAGCGCAGCAGGTGCTGGCGACAGCCGAACACGGCCGTCTGCCGCCGCACCACCGCCGGGGGGTACACCACCCGGCCCAGGCTGGCCAGCAGCAGGCGCGACAGCTGCGCGCCGGTGTCCTCGTCGTCCTCGTACTGCGGCAGGCAGAACAGGCTGAGCACGCGCAGCAGGACGCGCCGCGCCGCCGCCGCCACGCACACGCACGTGCCGAGCAGGAGGCGAGCGCGCGCGGCCGCTACCTGAGCGGCCGACGTGGCGCCGAACAGGCCGCGGTGGCGGCGGCAGTGGTCCGACAGGCGCGCCAGCAGCTCGTCCCGCCGGCCGGCGGCCGGCAGCCGCAGCTGCTCGCACAGCTGGCGCAGCTGGGCGGCCGGCAGCTGCTGGGCCAGCTCGGCGGCCGAGGTCAGCTGGCGCTGGCCGTCCAGCAGGCCGGCGTCCACCAGCTGCTGCAGCAGCCGCTCCAGTCCGGCCGGCTCGGCCACCTCCGGGTACTGCATGCGCTCGGCCCGGATCCAGGCGTGCTTGCGCTGGAACAGGCGCACATACAGCATCTGCGCCGGCTCCGACAGGCCGTTGAAGCGGCGTATCACGTCGGTGTCGTCGACGTCCAGCAGATCGTCGTGCAGCGGGTCGCCGAGCACCGACTCCAGGATGAAGCGGAAGTTGACCAGGTAGTAGGGCGTGGTGTTATGCTGGGGAGAGGCCACCGCGAGGGTGTCGGGCACCTCCTGGCTGAACTCCTGTTCCATCGGCTCGTCCAGGTTGTGATGGTCGGCGTCCGCTTGTGGCGTGCGCGGACTTGTGTCGTCCTGCGATGACGACTCGCCAGAGAGCACGGTCTGGCAGAGCATGGCAGCAGGAGGGAACAGGTGCCGCCTCACGGTGCACGGGAACCCCACGGCACGAATCGTGTCGGCATTGTCGCTCGACGCGAGCGACTCCACTGAGCCAGGTAAGATCCGCAGGAAGCTGCTCCCGGCCGGGGGTGATCCAGAACGGATGCTGCTCTCGGTCGGAGGCGATCCAGAACGGATGCTGCTCTCGGTCGGAGGCGATCCAGAACGGATGCTGCTCTCGGTCAGAGGTGATCCAGAACGGCCTCTTCCCTCGGCTGGAGATCGTCCAGCACGTCCTCGTCCCCTCGATGGAGATGACCTAGGACGGCCTCTTCCCCTGGCTGAAGATGACCCAGCACGGCCTCTTCCCCTGGCTGAAGATGACCCAGCACGGCCTCTTCCCCTGGCTGAAGATGACCCAGCACGACTTCTTCCCCTGGCTGAAGATGACCCAGCACGGCTTCTTCTCCCGGCTGGAGTTGACCCTGGGGTGGCACTGTTCACGGATCGATGTGTTGGAGCGACGAGGGCCAGCGGGGAACGCACCTCCTTAATTATTTCAATATCTGTGTCCCCGGTTGGCGATTGGACCCTGCCATTGGCGCAGGCTCTCATGTGCGCTCTAATCAGCGACAAGTCGAAACCTATCCCGCAGCAGGGGCACGGTGAGGGTTTCAGCGATTTTCCGTTCCTCGCCATGAACGTGTCCAGTGTTTGCTGACCCTTCTCCAGAGCCTTAGGGTCGCGACGGCCATGGCAGCTCTTCTTTCCGTCGCTTTGTTTGCTCCTCGAAGGCATGCCAATATCATGCAGTGTGTGCGGTAGTCTTACCGATGACTTCCAAGGCTGGATGATTGATCGGTCTGGATGACGTGGGTTGATCACATCACATCTTCAAACACTGCCCTGGGAAATTAAAATGAAATATAATTATATTACAGCAACAGCAGCATGCGTCAGAGGACCATGTGGCATTACCTGATACATTCATTGTAACACTAGAACGGAACAGATCAGTGCAGCGGCCAAGACATGCCAAACCAGCTGTTGTGTAAAGCCATGGGAGATCATCTGTCTCCGCAACGGAGGTGCCGTTCGCCCTGGGTCCTAAAAAAATGCGATGGCTTGGAAATCCCCGTGAGAATAACATGAGGATTGTTAAAGCATTTCCTGAGACAAATCTTTCAGTCATAAATTATCGTTGAAGAAAAACAAATATCACAACCCCATACATTTCTACCACAGTTTACATCTAAATGGACCTGGAAGGAATGTGTGGCCTCTGTAAAAAGCTCGATCAATAAGACGCCGTGCAATAAGACGAGACATTCTGAATGGCTCGGGGAAGCACCGTCCAATAAAGCCTACCAACAGCCGCGAACTGTCGTCTGTTCAAACGAGGAGCTGCCACGTCACCGGAGAGCATTGCAGCGTATCAGATGAACGCTTACTTTGCTTCAGTTTGACTGACAACGTCCTGTTTGGCTTCTAACGTCAGGGGCGGTCTCCTTTCTATGTTCGTCTCCCGCGAGTGAACAGCGGAGCATTGAACATCCCGCCCATCACATGCCAGCGCCGTGCGACATTGCTCCACATACCTAAGTGCCGTAAGGTCGATTGTGACATTCCAATGTGCGCACCCACACAATTTGTTTAGCCGGTGATTACTCCTCCGGACACCCACTTCTTTCGATCGTAGAGGATTGTACCCGAAAACGCCCCCGCCACCTGGGACGACTATGTCATTGTTCTTTTTCACGAATCAGATGACCGGTCTAATTCCTCAAATTTTCATCCGACCACCAACGTTACAGTCAACTGCAATCTAGCTTAGAAAGTTGTCCATAGGAAGGTCACTACTCACATGAACGCAAACACCTATTCGACACGCAGCAACGTGGATTCCACCTGCGCCACTGAGCCTGTCCATGTCGTATTTACGACAGACGAACTTCTCGGCATGAAATCAGAAATTGGCCTGCTAGCACTGCTTGACATGAGCAGAGCTTGATGTTGTTGCGTACGACGCACCGTTACTAAAAGCTCCAGCAACTCCAGATCAGTTCTGGCTGGTTTAGGAGCTATCTGGGAAGTGGCACGCAGCGAGTCGGTTGGTTATTTGTTTTACGACACATTGACCGTTGAGTCATGTAGTGTCGCCAATCTCACGCCGATTGGTAGCGGGCGAAGAGTGGCGACAGGTGAGACTCGAACCCACAACCTTTCGATTGTGAGACTGGCAACTTCCCCCTAGACCACTCGTCCCCGGCACGCAGCGAGTCAGCGGGAGCAGAACACTGTCTGCATCCCTCGACATCACCGTGAGAACATTCCAGGCGAGGTGTCCGAACCAGTTGTTCAGATACATTTTTCACAAACGATATATCACAGTGCATTTCACCGGACATCAATTAGTTCAAAATACACATGATCTGCTATGCGGATGATGCACAGATCGATGTTATACGAAAACGTTTTTGTGTTACTGAGATGGCATAAGGTTGTGGGGAATGTAATTGACATTCTCATAGACTGGCTCCTTCAGCATAGCATGGGATCAAAGCGTCCCATGCTAGCATGCTAGATCAAAGCAAAATAGATCACGCTTGTCGGTTACCGACCACTGGCCCTCCTGGACCCAAAACCGACTGTTCTTCCCTGGGAATAGCCCTGAGCTGCGCAGTCAGTGATAAATTTGGGCATTATCATGGAGAAAATATCGCGTGAAGCCAGCCCATCGCCCACCTGTAGGAAAAAAGAAGCTAGGAACGCTTCTGTGATCGCCACGTGTGAAGCACGAATTGGGCGCTACATGATCAACATCGTCGATGCGCCCTAAAGCCCAAATAACTGTAACTAAGCACGAATTGCCGCGGGAGGCGTTTCGCGCTCCGATGGATATCCTTGTGACGTCCCATGTACGCTTGTGCCTTCCAACGTATGCCAGCGCCGCTGCCACTCAACCGATCCCGGCACAACGCGGTGCACTTTGCTGTCCGAGTCCTAAACGGAAAACCTAAAAACGACCGAACTGGCGCTGCACGCAGACAACTGGGACTGCTGACCGCCGACCTGCCAGCTTGTGATGGTCCGCCCACAGCTGCACTCTATACTGCGTCGCGTCGACGGCACACCAGCTCCACTCGGCGACTTCCCGCCTAGACGCGAAGTGGCGCAGTGTCGTACTCGCCGGCCACACATGCTACAGGTACCGCACACTAAAGCCGGCCCTGGCGCTGGGACATTTAATGTCCGTGCCGCAAAGCACTAGGATGAACAGGCTATTGGTCGTGAGCTCCAGCGCATGCGCACCGATTTTAAAAAATCCAATAAAATTAAGCAGTCCAGTGTCACATTGAGAAGCTATGTCCTGCTCAATCTGTATCATATTGAGTAGGCAAGTCCTTTTCAGTCGTATATATTCAATATCAATATCGCAAGGGTTCCACTGGCCTTAGAATGGACCTTGTATATTTACGATGGTACACTGCTGACTTCCTGGGCCCTTCAATGGCTATAGGGGATCCACTGAGACCAGTGTCTGTTCTCCCACAGTGATTTACAATCCCATTATGACGGCGACAGATCCAGAAGATACCCGACACGGACTCGGCAGGGTACTGTTGGAGCCGCGTTGAGGCTTGAAAAGGTCCGTAACACCAAAAGGTCCATAACACAAACTGGGTCCATCTGAAGCCAACAGTGGACCTTCCAACATCGGCGTGGCCCGGGGAGGCCTCAAATGGACTATTCGGGAGATATAGGGAGCCGTCTTACCATCATGGTGCCGTAGGTTTCACTTTCCTCTGTACAACCCTGCACGCTTCTTCCATGCATTGGAAGCACAGGCAAAAACGTGATCGAGGGAACCTTCGGCTCTCTCGACATGTAAGTGTAGGCAACGACACGGTGCGCGGTCGTCAAACTTGCCCTTCCGTCGTGGCGCTGATCTCGACTAACAACCGACTGAACCCATGCCAGCTGGAGACGTTCCCAAGCAGCGGAAGGGGCGCCGACAGCGGAAGTGACCCACACAGCCAAAGCGTGCCAGATGGCCTATGGAGCCTCCGGTTGTCGAAGACAACCGGTTCCGTCGGCGGTTGAGAGGTGCAAACAGAAGGCAGCCTGAATACCTGAAGGGCACTCGGATAGTCAGAGGTGGTACCGGTAGTTTAACACGGCCCTGCTGACAGCCGAAACACGACCCACAATAACGGAGGATCGTAACAGCGGAAGGGGCCTCAGACATCACACCAGTAGCCAAAGTGTCTCTGGATAGCCTAAGGCGGTCCTGATGATTGGCAGGAGCCTGGGCAGCTGACCATGACCCAACAGCGGCATGACTCACTACCAGGAGGGGCCCCAAGCAGCAAAACGAGTCTCCGACATTGAAAGGGATCTGGGTATCGCAATAGGGCTCCGTACATAAGGAGCATCGTAATTTAAGTGAACCCAGCCAAATAGCCAAGAATAGAATAGTCTCACTAGCCAACACCATCACAGCCAACTATAGAGAAGTGGCGTGCTATCCACTAACAAGACCGGGACAGCCACCAAGCTTATCATCGGGAATGTTCTAGATCCAAGCGTACCTCTGTGGTCTATCGTTCTCAGCGTTCATAAGGTTCATCCACGGTCTATCGTCTCAGCGTTCCTCAGGTTCCTCTATGGTCTATGGTCTCAACGTTCCTCAGGTGTCTAAGGTCTATCGTCTTAGCGTTCTTCAGGCGCCTCTACGGTTTATCGTTTCAGCGTATCTCAGCGATTTTCTACGGTTTATCGTATTGTATGAGTATTGTTTATCGTATGTCATGCCTTTGCGGTCTATCATCTCAGTGTGGCTCCACGATATAACGTATCAGTGTGACTCAACGTGCCTCTACGGTCTACCGTCTCAGTGTGTCTCTATGGTCTATTGTCTCAGCGTGTCTCAGTATTCCTATATGGTTCATCGTCTGTGTCCGTCAGGTTCCTCTACCGTCTATTGTCCCAGCGCTCAGCATCCCTCTACGATCTATCGTAGCAGCGGATCTCAGCGTGTCTCAGGTGTCTCTGCCGTCTACCGTCTCAATGTGACTCAGCGTGCCTTTGGGTTCTATCGTTTCAGTTTGTCTTAGCGTTCCTCTATGGTCCATCGTCTCAACGTGTCTCAAAGTTCCTCAGAGTTCCTCTGCGGTCTATTGTCCCAAAGTTCCTCAGCGTGTATCTAAGGCCCATCGTCTTAGCGTTCTTCAGGTGCTTATATGGTCTATCGCCTCCGCGTGTCTCAGGTTCCTCTACGTTCCATCGTTTCAACCTTCCTTGGGTTTTTCTACGGTATATCGCCTCAGCGTGTTCCAATGTTCCTCTACGGGCTATCGTCTCAGCGTTCCTCTACACGTATCGTCTCAGCGCTCCTCTGTCGAGCAGAGGAGCGCTGAGACATCTCAGCGTTCCTCTACGGTGAAACATATAAGCGTGCCTCAGCGTGGTGTATCTACTGTCAGTAGCCTCAGCGTGGTGTATCTACGGTCAGTCGTCTCAGCGTGGTGTATCTACGGTCAGTCGCCTCAGCGTGGTGTATCTACGGTCAGTCGCCTCAGCGTGGTGTATCTACGGTCAGCCTCCTCAGCGTGACTCCACAGCAGTGATAAATTATTCGCGAAATAGGGTGGAATATACCACTTTGTGAACACTAAATTGACACTTCTCCCAACGGCGAATCGACATCGTGCTTCGTGATGAGTTGTTATGAGTAGGGATGCACCGGATAGTGAATTCTGATATCCGGCCGAATAGTATATCCGGCCAGATCGTGAGTAATATCCGCCCGGGATAATCCGGCCGGATAGTGAACTTTTATGTTCCCACCATTCCACTTCTTCCTCAAGTGTATGCATTAAAAATGCAGGTGATTTCAGGCCCCCCAAAACCCCTCTTCATTAAGCAAGCAAGCACTGGCATGCTTTATCCCAAACTGGCGGATCCAGTTGGGCAAAATGGGCATTTTCCCCCCAAACGAAGATGGTGCGGGGAAAACCACGTTTTCGCCCCCCCAAACGGCGGCAAACTGAAATTTTTGCCGCATTACAGACAGGCCAATACCGCTCCCCCCCCCCCTTGGACACGACAAATACCACACCAACAATTATCAACAATAGCCAACAATAAAAATACCACCCGCCGGGCCGACTCATCCCCAACCCGGTCGACGACAAACACCATGCAACATCGCTCCCCCAGCGTCGAGACGTCGTCCTGAAAGCGGCCCACTTTCCGGCAGCACCAGTGGCACCAACATCTCGGAGATGCTGACGAAGATGTGGAACGAGTGGAACCTAGTCAGAAGTCGGCGGCATCTACTGATCCGTGACGGGGCCTCCAACATGACTCTGGGTTGCGAGCTAGCCGATATTCCGGCCGTCCACTGCACTATCCACCATCGTCAGTTGGTGGTTAGCGACGCCATCCGGTCGCAGCCGGTTGTGAACGCGCTCCTGACCAAGTGTCGGCGGCTGGTGAATCACGTTCAGCCACTCGTCAGTGGCCTGTATCTACGCTCAAGGCGCTCTAGCGAGCTGAAGGCCTGCAACCGCGACTTCTGGTGCAGGACGTTCCGAATACTAACTTACTGGTGCAGGACGTGGTGAATACCAACTTGAAATCGTCTGCAAGCAATGAGAAAATATTCGCGGCATCCGGCCGGATAGCTAGCAATATCCGGACGGACTAACGAATAGTTGAAAATTCGTGATATCCAACGGCCGAATACCCAGCCGGATAGTGCTATCGCGGTGCATCCCTAGTTATGAGGTCTTCATATCTAATTTTTAGCAGTATTTTTTTTTGGTAAGCATCATGCTGCTACTTACCGTTGCGGATTGCTATGCATGAACATCCCTTAGAACAATTCCAGGTATGAGGACTACCTATGATGTGGTCTGCTATACAATATTAGTTGGTAAGGATAGGCATTTTGCATCACTATCACTGCATGATCACCCCTAAGCTGGTTATCTCAAAACCAGTGGAAGATATAAGAAAAACCAGTGTAAGATATTAAGAACGCTGGTGAATCAAAATTGTATTTGAATGTGTAAGCCTTTATTTTCTTCAAATCTTTAACTATTCCCAAGCAACTTCTTTCTTCATCCACACAGTTAATGGTGAAGTAATTTTAGGACACTGTATAAGAACGCTGGTGAATCAAAATTGTATTTGAAGAACTGATAAGTCATGTTAAAGGACACCGTTTCCATAGCAAATTTTATCGTCCTACTGTCCTGCACTGACATCTCAAACCTAACGAAGAAAAACATCATTTTAACACTGCTCCACGGTCTATCGTCTCAGCGTTCCTCTGCGGTGTATCATCTCAGCGTGTCTCAGCGGTGTATCATCTCAGCGTGCGGCGATCCGCTTGATAAAATCTACCAGCCACTGGAGAAGGAGCTTAGACAGCTGCTCGCTCAAGTACAACCCAGACAATCTCCACAACACCGAGCAGTATCTCCATCGCCAATTGGAGGAAAGCCCGAGCTACCTACTAGAAGCACCATCTTCAACGTGGACGTCACAAACTTGCCGGACTTACCCAGAGGCCACCTTCCAAGCGGCGCTCAGACATCAAAGAAGCAGAGCACCTCCCAGAAGAACGCCATCAAGAAACCGACATGATTAGACCGCATGATGCGGACACCCCAGCCTGCTGACCCACTGTCTCTTGAACAACTACCTGAGGTTTGGCGACAAGCAGTAATGCTAGACCACCAACATCGCGATGGGTACCAGAATGGCACCTGTCCTCGCAATTAACTTCATGGGTGCCATGGAGATACACTTCAACAGGATATCGCCAGCCAGAGCCAGCCTATATGTGAGGCTCATCGACGACGTCAAGGAGCACTTCAGGACATCTATATTTTATTCCTTTCTGTCCATTTATGAGGTATGAGTCAAATTCCCTACGTTGAGTTTACTAGTTAAGTCATTCAGCTGAGCTCCTTATATTTTGTTTTTAATCCCTTAAATATTGCACAATGCTGTACTAATTAGCATTCACTGTTTTCTTAGCTGTCATCCTGGCATTCTAGGCAATAGGCCAGATAGCATTTAGAACTACACCTGGGAAGAGAAGCACATAAAACTAGAATAAAGGTTAAATATCAATAACCATATAAATAAAATAGTATTTCATACACACAAAGGTACACACAATACAAAAGTGGATGTCATCACAACACTGTTCCTATTAATTTCCCTAATAACATATCAAATACTGTGCTCAGGCCTAGGGTGCCTATATCAGGGTCCAAACCCATTCTTTGGAGCATGTCCACAGAAGGGCAACACAAATAGTTTGTGGGCTGTTATCTGGAACACAGGAGACTGGAGGCTCCTGGTATGTTTTCACTCAATTATCATATACTCAGGTGAGATGCAACTCAAGATTTAACCTTCGCCCATATGGGGGGTGCACCCCCCTAAGGTTTTTGTGTATTCCTTCCAAACCGATGAGCAGATCGCTGAGATTTTCCATACCCTCTGGAGCAACCTTTTGATGGCTTTTGGTGAACTCTTTTTGGAGAGGTCCTGTCAGGTCACGGAGTTATGAGGTCATAAAGAGGAGCACATCTGACCAGTTTTCAACAAATACATGATTATCACACATAAACATTATTGTTATACAGCGTACTTAGCGTAATTATGGGCATATAATGAAAATACAGATGCACAGACAGGTTCCCATTGAAAAACAATGTTCCAAATTTTGGTGACCTCGGTTGACCTCGTTTGACCATTCGACCTTTTTTTAGCTGACCTATGGTAATTTTTCGTGCTGAATTCGAATTCAGTGTCCATTTTTACCCTAGGGAACTTTAAGCTTTGAAATTGGAACTATTTTTCAAAAAGTTGAATATTTGGGGTCACAGCTTTGACCTCATTTGCTGCATGACATATTGGTCCACTCACATTGTGTTACATGTCATTATGTCTGAAAGGTCCCAATAAACATATGTCTGGCCATTTTGTGCATATTTAGACAATAGTTGCGATATACCTGACGATTCTCTTGGAAAAATACAAGAAATAAGACCTTTGACCTTACCTGGAAGGTCAACCATTGACCTTCCAGGTTATGTTTAGGTCAGGTTGTTACTTTTTTCAAGTCTTTCTCTTTATTTTTGGGCTTTTCTTCTACAGGCAATGTTAGCTAACTCAAGACCACTTTTTGGTCCTATATTGCCCACAAGCTGAAAAGTAAGTATTTGCATGGAAAATAAATGGACCCATCACCTTAGTTGCACTCATGAACATTGTATTGGAAAGATAAATTATAAGAATTCCTAAAACACCTTAAAGCATGCATTTGCCTTCCTTTTTATGATGACTATTTATTCAGATATAAGTACCTCAACCTTTGCTGCTAGCTGTAGCTTTCAAAATTTCATTCCTGAAAGAAAGCAATACTGAATTCATATAAATAACATGAGAAATTGGCAGAAATACCTATTCTTGGCCAAAATTGGTCCAGACTTCTCCACATTACCAAATATAAAAATGGGCATATTGAGTAAGCAACACATCCTAGAATAAAACAAAAATCAACAACAATTTCAAGTTCAACATTTTGTTATTTGCTCTACCACCTACCAACACACATTCAGCATATCTTTGTGTGTGTGATTGTGGTTTTAGGGCACATCGACCATGGTTGGTCATTTAGCGCCCATCCGCATATATTTGTTTAGGTTCATTGCAAAACTAGGTAAATCTGGCTGAGAGAATGTGGAGGTTCCCCATGAGACTGGGTACAATTGTTTGTATCCATTTTGCATTTGTTTTTACCTAAGCCTGCCCAAATCTGGTATGAAGCAAAAGCTTGTGGTTGAAGCAAACTCCTGTTGGTTGGTTATTTTGGCTTAGGGGCACATCAACTGCTTTGGTCATACAGCACCCATTGGCAAACTCCCATGTAACATTTCAAACCAGTACATGTCAAGGTCTCCATGGTCGAATGTTTGTTTGAGTTATTAGATAGCGTTGTTGAAGCGATAACGACCGAACGCGAAGTAAGGTAGCTATTGCTTCAATTTCCATCAAATGGGCGTTATTCGACGTGGCTTGTTATGCGTTATCAGAAAGCTCAGCAAGCTAATTACTCCTGCAAGGTCAAAGGCCAAGCCGATCTTTCGGTGATTTCGCTTTTCTCTTTTTCGTTTTCGCGATATTCAGGTCCTACCAAAATCCGGCATCAAGCGATGATCTGCGGTGAGCGCTTCAAGTTGATTCAAGTAGCATTTTAAATCGGAAGCATGTCAAGGTCCAAGGTTTTATCGAGTTTTGGATGACATCACGGTTCGTCAGCACATCGTTGATAATAGAGTTTAATAAGGGTTATTATGAAGATGAAAAGTGAGTTTAGTACAAAGTTTTACAAAGCTTTTGGAATTGTAGTAGGTATTATTAGGAAAATTGCCTATGGACATCAAGACAAAGATAAAGACTAGTGCAACAATGAGCCATCAGCCACAAGGGCCTGACAGGAAATGACGACGCAATACCGGTAGATTTTTTCCTGTTAGTATTTGGATGGCCGTGGCTTTTCGTGCGTAAGTGAAGGTGGTGGGTCACGGGCGCTCGCTGTCCTGTTTATTTCTTAACCCGGAGTTTTGTGGTGGTGCCAGTCGGTGTCATATATATGTATATACATATATATATATATATATATATATATATATATATATATATATATATATATGCATATATATATATATATACATATATATATGTATATATATATATATATATGTATATGAATATATATATATATATATATATATATATATATATATATATATATATATATATATATATATATATATATATATATATATATATATATATATATATATATATATATATATATATATATATATATATATATATACATTTATATATATATATGTATATACATATGCATATATGCGTATATATACCTATATATATACATAGGTGTATGTATGTATATATATATATGTATGTAAATATATATTTATATATATATATGTATGTCGGAGTGTTGTGATGGGCTGCGGAAGTTTTCTGATACCGCTGTGCTATTAGGGCTTCTGCGCAACTTTTCTGGGCCTCGGTTCGATTTTTATGGCTCCTTCGCGAGTTTTCCGGGCTCAATGAGAGTTTTGGGACAATAACGCCAGTGTTCTCTCCGGACCTCTTCTGCTTTTTGTCATTGTTGTTTTTTGGACGGAGTCCGGGTTTCAGCTCGCGGTGTCCTTTTGCCAACATATGCACAAGCTTTCGGGGCCCCGGCGCTGCTTTGCTGGGCCCGAGGTGATGTTTTTCAGACCTCTTCTGAATTTGTCTGAGTCCGAATCGATTTTCAGGTTCTCGACGTAATTTTCGTGGAGCCTGTTTTAATTTTGAGCCACCGGCGGGATATTTCTGTGTACGGGGCGCTAATCCCACTTTCAATCATGTGCAATGTCTTTTGAGGTCCGGTACGCTTTTGTCGAAGTTTCAAAGCGTGTTAGGGGCCATTTGGTTGATTTGTAGAGCACCATAGTTTTTGGGGGCACGTATTGACCCTCCCTGGCTCCAGCTTAATTTGCGAAGGTCTCCGTGCGATTCTGGTTGGGGGCCTGGTGCCTTCTTTTTTGTAGATTCCCATCCACATGGGGTATGAGCGTGATTTTTGTTAAGCCCCGGTAAGATGTTTTTACCTGGCCGGATGCGCCTTGGATGCCTTTGGCGCGATTTTGGGCCCCATAATGATTTTCAGGGTCCGATTGATTTTTAGGGCTTCGGCTTCCTTTTTGGATCCCAGTGTGATGTTTGGGGTCATCGCGCGATCTGTTCCGGCTCAACCTGATTTCGCTTTTTTGGGTGGTGTGGTTAATGAGGTTTTGTGGGTCGCAGAATAATTTTCTGGGCTTGAATTGAATTTTAGGATCCCGGCTTCGTCTTGATCTATTCCCGGTGCGATTTTGGTGGTCGGTACGATTGTTAAGGCCCTCTGTATGATTTTGCGGGATTCCAGCGCACTGTTTTCACCTCCAAAAACGTTCAGCCAGTCGTCACGCTTCAACGTATAAAGATACTTTAATGTAACTTTCAGCGCTTGCTTATCTTTATGGAGGAATCTGGTGTGTAGATTACGGGAGATCAGCGCGTCGATGTACACATAGTCCGCGTCCTGTCAAAGCCACACCAGACCCATCAGAGGTCACCAGCACAAAGCACAACCGAGCCACACCAAATCCGGCAGAAGTCACCAGCACAAAGGCCTCACCAGACCTGCCAGAGGTCACCAGCACAAAGGCCACCCCAGACCTGGCAAGAGGTCACCAGCACAAAGACACAACCGAGCCACACCAGACCTGGCAGAGGTCACCAGCACAAAGGCATAACCGAGCCACATCAGACCTGGCAGAGGTCACCAGCACAAAGGCCTCACCAGACCTGGCAGAGGTCACCAGCACAAAGGCCACCCCAGTCCTGGCAAAGGTCACCAGCACAAAGACATAACCGAGCCAAATCAGACCTGGCAGAGGTCACCAGCACAAAGGCCACACCAGACCTGGCAGAGGTCACCAGCACAAAGGCCTCACCAGACCTGGCAGAGGTCACCAGCACAAAGGCCACACCAGACCTGGCAGAGGTCCACCAAAGCACAAAGGCCTCACCAGACCTGGCAGAAGTCACCAGCACAAAGGCCTCACCAGACCTGCCAGAGGTCACCAGCACAAAGGCCACACCAGACCTGGCAGAGGTCACCAGCACAAAGGCCTCACCAGACCTGGCAGAGGTCACCAGCACAAAGGCCTCACCAGACCTGCCAGAGGTCACCAGCACAAAGGCCACACCAGACCTGGCAGAGGTCACCAGCACAAAGGCCTCACCAGACCTGGCAGAGGTCACCAGCACAAAGGCATAACCGACCCACATCAGACCTGGCAGAGGTCACCAGCACAAAGGTATAACTGAGCCACACCAGACCCGGCGAATGTCACCAGCGCAAGGGCATAGCCGATTTACATCAGACCCAGCAGAGGTCACCAGCACAAACGCATAACTGAGCCGCAAGCCTCTTTTCAAACATGCAATGTGCATCACTTGCAACATGCATGCACCTACTCGTACAGCAGATGTCCTACATTGGTGGCGTGTGTAGTCATTGATCTAGAAACGAACGGCTGTAGCGTCTTATGGTTTATTTAGTTTTCATCGTTATGAAGGTACAGTATACATTAGAACAAGTGAGTCACTATGATAATGACGTAGCTAACATTACGCAGATTTATTAAACCAGTGCATGCGTTTCTTGACACGCTACTTCGCGCAGAATTGTGATTAGTGTATTGTACGATAACCCATTGCGTTGTGCTACAGGCGAACAAAAATATTTTGCATCAGTATTCCGTCAGAACATATATGACACTTTATTTATTTCACAATGCATGCCCTCCACGTGCAATGGCTGTTATGGACAGTCTGGGCATAACTCAAAGATATTTACCAAAAAACGATTTGTGGGCAATAATGGGAACAGATGCGCAACAAACATTCGTACGCCAACATAATACAATACCCATATCACTCTCTGCACTACATGCACCGTGCTTGGAGCGCGAGCTATGCACGAGTGGTTTGTAGAAGTGATAGGAAAACGATAGCCTAAAGGTGACTTCATAGTGTACACATATCCATCGTGTAAGCTTTTGTGTGACTAGTGTTGTTCGTGCAGATACGCTTGTGCATGTTTCTTGAAGTTAGACAGCCTCCATGTTTTTGTTTCAGTAGGAAGTTTATTATAGTGGAAGACAGACGAGTAGAAAACTCTCCTGCGGTCAGCCTGTGTATGGCTGGCAGGTGCAGGTGGTCGTCTGCACGTGCGTGACGGTTTCGCAGGAGAGAGTTTGCAGTTATTTGACCGGCAATGTGCGTAGGCGCACCTGTCAGAATGATCATGTGGAGTAAAGTGAGACTGAAATAGACACAGATCAGCTGCGGTGAGGAGACCCAACTCGTTACGGGCATCAGAAATATGATCAAATTTCCGTAGACCTGACACCACTCTAGTGACGAAGTTAATGATCTTGTCTAGTATATGGGTGTTTGCTGACGACTCGTTCCCGTGAACAGATATGCAGTAGTGGATATTGGATATAACTAGGCTATTGACTATAGTGAAGAGAGATATGGTGAAAAGGGTCGGCAGATGGTGACGCAGATGGCGCAGGGCCAAAAGGAATCCAGTGCACTTGCGGACAACAACAGCTACATGGGAATCCCACGACATGTGACGATCAAATGTCACCCCAAGGTTCTTGCACGAATGGCTCTCATCTATCACGGCGTCCCTAAAGCACACTCGTATCGGAGAAATATTACGAAGATTTTGACGCGATCTGAATGTAAGAAGCTGAGTTTTGCTCGGACCGCATCCATTATCCATAAAGTAAGAACCATTATCCAGGAAGTAGTCGCAGAGTTGGCTCAGACATGTTTCCATCTGACATCAGATTTGTGACACCAGATTTGCGACCGGAGATGACGACCTGGGTGTCGTCTGCACACTAGGTGACGTGTGCTACCGGGACGTGCAAACTGAGGTCGTTCGAAAAGATGCAATAGAGGAGTGGACCTAATGATGAGCCTTGAAGGACACCTATGTTGTTTGGGAGAAAGGAGGAGAGATGCCTGTTTCCGTGTTGATCTGAGATGTTAATAGCCTGCGTTTGACCTCCCAGATATCCCTAAACCAGACGGTATTGATTCCATGGAAGTGAGCAGTTTGATGTGGTCTATCACGTCGAAACATTTACTGAGGTCCAGAATGCAAGGGAGGGCTACTTCCGAACGGTCCATTGCTGCTAGTATTTTGTCCGTGACTGAGATAAGAGCGGTTCCCATAGAGTGGCATAGTCTGAAGCCGTGCTGAGTTTAGGCCAGTATGTGGTTTGAGTTTAGGTAGTGATAGAGTTGTTTCTGCACTACCCTCTCAGTGATCTTGACGATAACCGGAACCAATGAGATGGGTCTAAAATTAGAGGGATCCGAAGGGTCTTCTGATTTGTGAATGGGAGTTACTATTGACTGTTTCAAAGTGAAGGGGCTATCAGCTGTAGTCAGGCATGTGTTTATAATGCCGAGCAGCACTTCGCCGATAAATAATAACATAAATTGGGTAACCTTAATACAGATCCCGTCCGGTCCGCACGCACTTGTGCTTCTCATGTCTATAACGATTTTGTCCAGATGTTCAAGAGATATGGGTGATACTTCATAGGAGTTGGTAGAGACGCGTGATACCCGGCAACTGGGAGATGTGTGTTCAGGCATGTTTCCCTGGCGTTTGACCTCTGCTGATACTTTTGGTCCGACACTAATAAAATATTGCTTGAGCTGCTCAGGTAGGACCTGAGGTTGAACTCTGTGAGATCCACACTGTGCAGTATCAGACTGTTCGGCGCATTTAAATATCCATATAACACGACACTCCCGTTGAACATTTGGAAATGTGCCACGAGTTCAAATTTTAACGATAGAACGTCGCCAAGAAATCCCCACGGCTGTGAACAAAATGAAAGGTTTGCGAGCAATTCGTCACATATATTACATGTACACCAAACTCTGCAATCGCATATACACCTACAGAAAAGCATATAAAATGCAGATCGCAACGTTCACGTGACCACAATAACAAATAGAAAAGCTAAAACGCGTCACCAATTTCCCGCGGCTCATGATGTTCCAAGGGCCATTTGGCGTTTGGAAGCACCAGGTCGGGTCAGCGGCAAGGGTGACGTCATGAGTTTCGATGTCACCATCGCCTGTTGACTCGACAGTGGGCGGAAAATACGGTCACCTCAGCTGCCAAAGCTCTAGCTTGTCCGTCTGCATAGCCGCAATACTATTACTTCTCTTCCTGGCTGGTACTCCACCACGGCCTCAGCGACACACGACTTCTCAGGGCGTCTCTGTAGCGCACCACACCAAATAGACACTTATATGGGCGCATCATACCGTATAAATGTCACTATGGGCGCACCGTACCGCATAGACACTTCCAAGGGCGCACCACACCATATAGACACCTCTATGGACGCACTATACCGCATAGACGACGCCTCTATAGGTGCACCATACTGTATAGACGCCTCTATGGGCGCACCACACCATATAGACACCTCTATGGACGCACTATACCGCATAGACGACGCCTCTATAGGTGCACCATACCGTATAGACGCCTCTATGGGCGCACCACACCGTATATACACCTCTATGGGTGCACCATACCTTGCTCTTCCAATCTTGTAGGGTATCTGAGGTTACTTTGGGAACTGAGTTCCCTGCTAACATCAGCTGACTTTCTTGTTTCCCACTACTTACTTAAAAGAGTAACTTCATTGTTGAGATGAAAATATTACCCATTGGGGGATCAGGTGGGGAAGGGATGTGTTTACTCTCCGTGAATATATTCAAGCACAGATAACTACTAGTTTCCTACGGACCATTGCAAAGGAAGATAAGGGTCCTCCATGGCTCAACTTGAGTAATAGATGCGCTTACCCTTTATAAATGAGCTACAATAGCTGAGAGAATAGTACCACCGACTGACGGATGGACGCACGGGGTAGAGAACACATCACAGCATTTCAGTTGATGGAAAGAAAGGCAAGGAAATCTTCACCATCCGGATTACTTAAAACACGAATAAACGAATAAAGACTTGGGCGCTGTCTTTCACTTCCGTTTCCATAAGTAAATGTACATGTAGATGTTTACGTACCAATAAAACATATATAAATAAACATACGTCCATATCTATGTATATATATATATGTTTATATATATAGTGTATATATATATATATATATATATATATATATATATATATATATATATATATATATTGTGTGTGTGTGTGTGTGTGTGTGTGTGTGTGAAGCGGTTATATGGATCGATACGTAGATACAGGGGATGGGGAAAGCGGATTTTTAACAAATGGGATTTCGCAAGTACCCATTGATTATGCTACCTAGCATGACTCTTAATAATTAATGGTTCCCCCTGTCTGTTTTGTTTTATTGTAGTGCAGGACGGTCGAGCAGGCTTGGGGTGGGTATAGCAAGTATTTTAGTTATTGCTCTTGCTTATGTATGTTCTTTAATTATTGAAATTATTTGGGCACCCACATCTTCATATTCGAAGGCCCTGAGTGACCTATTGTTTTGAGACTGATTTTACACTGGAAGCTTTCCATTAATCTCCCATATAGCAAGGGGTTTTTATCTGGTGTGGTGCTCAAATATCATGGTATGCTCAACTGCCCAAATGTGTAGCCTGGGGCATAACGGGGTGTGAAGGAAGGAGCAGGTAGCAGGTAGTTTTTGCCTCTGCTGCACATGACCGCATGTCTGTGGTAACCGTTATTTTTTTAGCATGCTCCATCCCAGACACCTGTGGAATCGCAACCGCGCAAGCCTTGTGTTCGTTTGTCAATATCACCTTTTGCCTGCACCTTTACCTGCCGTATTATCAACATACTTATACGTCACCACTGGTTTTGCATCACTGCTACTTTCCACTCTATGAAAAATTACAGGACACTGTGCAACATAAACTGTCCAAACGTAACAAATGAATAGTTTCGCATTATTCACTACAGGGCCTGTGCTGGTTATCCAATTTTTCCCCGTACTTTGTAGCCTGTTTCCTGTGGGTGATGAGCAACGGGGAAAGGGAACAGTCCGATTTACAACAGAACTGAGCTGACTCAGAATCTAATCCTGTAGTCTGTAGCCAAGTAAATATGCTACATAATTAGACAAAACGCCCCAAGAATGAAGCTTCAGGACAAAACATTCTAATAGGCGTCGATATCTTTGTGTGGGGAGCCACAGCACGCCAATGCCTCAGTATCCCCTGCCCTACATGTTGATCTCTGTCTATGAGCCAGCCGAGGAGTGGCCGTCGACAGCGTCGGACGGCTCCAGTCGGACCGCTGACGCCGGCGCTGCTGCTGACGACCGTGCCGCAGAGCTGGCACACCCGGAGCTGTCGCAGCGGCCCCGCAGCCCGGCCGAGAAGGTCCGCTGGTACGTGGCGAAGCTGCCGCCCCGGTGCGAGGACAACAGCAGGCTCACGGGCAGGCTGGAACAGCGTCGACGCAGAGGCGTAGAGATACCAGACGTGTCCGCTCAGCATACGCATACGGACTTTTCCAGGCGCGACATTCGAACCAGGGCATTATCTCGTTATCGCATTATTTGCATTATTTCAACCGCTATCTCGTATGCAACCAATGTGGTGTGGTGTTCGATATACCCAGCATCAATACAGGTCCTGCCGAGGCTGTCACTGCCACCCTGTCAGCCTGCTGTAGCAGTGTGAGGGTGGACCAACAGACTGCTGCCGAGGCTGTCACTGCCACCCCGTCAGCCTGCTGTAGCAGTGTGAGGGTGGACCAGCAGACTGCTGCTGAGGCCGTCACTGCCATCACAGCCTACTGTAGCAGTGTGAGGGTGGACCAGCAGACTGCTGCTGAGGCTGTCACTGCCACCCCGTCAGCCTGCTGTAGCAGTGTGAGGGTGGACCAGCAGACTGCTACAGAGGCTGTCACTGCCGTCACAGCCTGCTGTAGCAGTGTGAGGGTGGACAAGCAGACTGCTACAGAGGCTGTCACTGCCACCCCGTCAGCCTGCTGTAGCAGTGTGAGGGTGGACCAGCAGATTGCTGCTGAAGCCGTCACTGCCACCCCGTCAACAGGGTGGACCAACAGACTGCTACAGAGGCTGTCACTGCCACCCCGTCAGCCTGCTGTAGCAGTGTGAGGGTGGACCAGCAGACTGCTACAGAGGCTGTCACTGCCACCACAGCCTGCTGTAGCAGTGTGAGGGTGGACCAACAGACTGCTACAGAGGCTGTCACTGCCGTCACAGCCTGCTGTAGCAGTGTGAGGGTGGACAAGCAGACTGCTGCTGAGGCCGTCACTGCCACCCCGTCAACAGGGTGGACCAACAGACTGCTACAGAGGCTGTCACTGTCGTCACAGCCTGCTGTAGCAGTGTGAGGGTGGACAAGCAGACTGCTGCTGAGGCCGTCACTGCCACCCCGTCAACAGGGTGGACCAACAGACTGCTACAGAGGCTGTCACTGCCGTCACAGCCTGCTGTAGCAGTGTGACGGAGGACTAGGAAGCAGCTCTTGATGAGACTGGGTGGAAGTAGTGAGTAGTTGTTTTGTGTTGGTTTGTCCGACTGGGAGAATGACTTTCTCGAAATAATTGGCCCCTGTCTGGTTCCCACACCCTTGCTTCAGCAGGGGCGTGAAGGCCTGTCGTGAAGAAGTTGTCATCTGTGTCGAGACAATACTGCACGACATGGCAACCACGTGTGATTGTCCTGCTGAAGTTGTCATCTGTGTCGGGACATCACTGCACGTTAGTAAGGCGAGTGTCACGAGGTTGACTCCCACAGAGGTTGTGCGTTTCGGCAGGTGCCCTGCACGATCTTGTGTGGGTGCCCCGCAGGACCCAGTACAGGAGTTCTGTAGGATACCGTGTAGGATCCCTCCCGGTGGTATTCTGCGCGCTCGTGCAAGATAATCCTACAGGCAGGGATGTCGCCATGAAATTATTGTACGAGTCAAGAGCCAAGGAGGCTTCCGCTCCACCTCAGAAGGGGGCCACCTGAGCATCCAGCTAAGTGACGTAATGTGTTGGGCATTATGCCCGCCTGCACCTCCTTGTCAACATCCAGTACCTCAGGCCGCAGTCACGTACCTCAGGCCAATAGTCACGACGTTGCGAGACATCCATTCCTGGATGGTCTAGCAAGATTACCGCGCAGCTTGGTGATGTCACGAAAATGAATGAGACGCACGAAATTAAACTCGCACCAATGCAGCGAACACTACTACTTTTACTACACTACCAACTATACTTTTCAAAACAGCATGATAATGCCATGCGCATATCTTCCACAGCAGGGCTTCATTCGCATCATTGCATAGTGAACTGTAACCACGATACGCCTCGGGCTACTTGGTGTTCGACGGCGGTCTCCCCATCACAGTCTTGGGTGGTTCCGGCAGGCAGTACACAACACGGCCAACCAGGCGAGATCCTATCTAGTAATCTCCCTCACCTGGGTACCTACACACAGGTGGGTGATCAGATGCAATTAACCCCAACAACTCCATCGGCTATAGTGTCAAGTTGCACTACTATTGTAGCACTACTTGCAGAACTGAGTGGTTAGATGTAGGCGTTGCGGCAACCGCCAAATGTCGGCGAGGTGTGACCATGGCACACCAAGCCATCTCATATTGACTTCGTGTAAGTGTTACAAGTTGTGTCTCCTCATCTACTACCAGTGGAACACGCACACCCACTATCCATACTCATCTACTACCAGTGGAACACGCACACCCACTATCCATACTCACCTACTACCAGTGGAACACGCACACCCACTACCCATACTCACCTGCTACCAGTGGAACACGCACACCCACTATCCATACTCACCTACTACCAGTGAAACATGGGCACCCACTACCCATACTCACCTGCTACCAGTGGAACACACACACCCACTATCCATACTCACCTACTGCCAGTGGAACACGCACACCCACTACCCATACTCACCTGCTACCGGTGGAACACGCACACCCACTACCCAGCCAGTGTTTAAACACAAACAGTTGTATTACGCAATCTAACTCCGGCATTTTTGACGACCGTTGGACAGACGCTGTACATAACGACTCACCTGGCGACCTTGAGTAGGTTCCGATTTGACCTTGACCGAGAGACAGTGTCGCACAGTTGCTGCTGGAAGCAGGGTTCCGACTGCATGTCTCGGAGAAAGAGCATCTCGAGCAGGGAGGCCACCAGGGGAGCTGCTGGGCAGGGGCCAGTCGATGACTTCCAACTCAGCTGCCAGGTGTCATGGGGTTTTTGTTCTCATTGGGTGAAGTGAGCTGCCTGCCATTGCTTAGTGACTTCGGTGGGGCTTGCTACCGGAGCCTTGGCAGTTTCAAGCTGGTTATTGCTATCGCGCAAAATTATCTTCTATCAGCTCCGTCCATTGTGAGATGATGGGATGAAGGAGATCCGGAGGAAAGTATAGAGCGAAGCGTAGCTAGGATAGAATGCGGGCGAGGTATATGTGGACGTGATTTTATGATGATTTAAGTCAGTTGCGCTTATTTATTGAGTACAAGTTAGACTGCCGCAAGTATCTGAGCCTCATCTGATCCGCCTTATCACGCGCCCTGGAGGGCCTGTGAAAATTACGCGCCCTGGAGCGAGGGCGGATTCCGCCCCCCTAAGATCGTGGCTCCTATTAGGGCTAGAGCAACGAAATTCGCAGGGTGGATGGGCACGACAGTAAACTCTATTGTGTACAAAGTTCATGATCTTAGGGCAATAATTTCCAAGGTCAAACAAGGTCAAAATTACAAAATTGTATGGTTTTGTGTGGTTTTGCTTGCCATTGTTATGGATCGTTGTGATTGCGTTTAAATGCTCCAAAATTGGCATTAATGGTCTTTTGGACATTACTAGTGACGCAATACAGATGTCAGATCCGCCATTTTACCGCAGGTCACCTATATAGGAGCACTTTATAAGGTCATTACCTACTCCAGTTACCGGAACCTGGCTGCTCACTCGACTGCTCCATTGGGCGGCTCGGCACAATCGACTTCACAAAGAAAGGAGTGAAATATATGAATAAAGTATGGAAACGCTTAGGCACACAATGACAAACAGTGGTAGATTTCTGGATATGTAGGTAGTAACATGCAAAGTGACGTCAATCGCATGACAGTCATTTGCATTTATGACAACATTCCAGTTGACCAAGTTTGCTTCCATTAGCCTGTGATGAACTTGACCTGACTTGACGCCGGCGACATAACATGACCTTTAAATTATATAGCATAACAATATGCATCAAACAAGTCGCTAGTCGTGGTCAAGAACACTTCCTTTTTGTCAATAAGTGCATCAGCGCCGATCTTAGCGGTCTGGCGCTTCATATTTGTTTTACTTTAACGGCCCCTAACTTGAAAAACATTTTCGGCCGATTTTCATTTTTCCTGCTTTGATCCATGCGCCAGTCATCTCTAAGCAGGTACGCAAAAATAACGTATATCGGCCGGTATTATATGAAATTATGTACGAAAAATCGGAGGGGTGGGCGGATTTCGCCATCCCCCTCCATGGCATGTGTTAGCCTGTCATGACCTTGACCTGACTTGACCTCGGTGACCTGACATGACTTTTAAACAATATAACATAACATAACGATATACATAAAAGTCCCTAGTCTTGCCAAGAACACTTCCTTTTTGCCAATGTACGGGAAGCGCATCAGCGCAGATATTTGTGGTCTAGCACTAAGAAAATGTTTTGATTTTAACGACCCCTAACTCGAAAAAAAAATGTTCGATTTTCGTTTTTCTTACTTTAAACAACGCGCTTGTCATTTGTAAGTAGGTACACAAACAATGGCGTATATCGGCCGGTAAAATCTGGAGTTATCGACGAAAAACCCGGAGCATGGGCGGATTTGCCCGTCCCCCTTCAGGGCGCGTGTTAAGCAATATCAGGTCAGGGGCACTGGATGGGTGAGGGCAATAATTTGACAGTGGTGCTATACCAGGTTTGGTCAGGCATTGCTGTGCTGTCGGTAGAGAACTTGGGGACCGATCGCGACTGCCCTCTACTGGTAGCCCGCGGAAGCTAAACGTAAGGGTACGACAAGAATTAAGAGTTATTTCGAACTTTCCATAAACTCATCATATATGGTGTCAACCCCCGGCAAGCATAGCGGTCCCGCTCCCTCACAAACATCGCAGTCCTGTCCCACACAACAATGTTTGTCCCGCTGCCCCACAAACATCGTCGTCGCACTCCCCCACAAACCTGTCCTGTAGCCGCCACTGGTGCGGCCGGTCATGGCCGTATTGGTGTTGGTGATGACGTCATTGTCGTTGTTGGTGAGTGTGTTGGTGTTGGTGTTGACGGGGTTGGCGTTGGCAGCCGTGGTGATGACGTCGTTGTCGGTGTTGGTGAGCGTGGGGCTGTTGGTGTTGGCGATGGTGGTGGTGTCCGCGTCGTTGATGGTGACGGTGATGGTGGAGCCGCCGCTGGACGTGCCGCCCGCGGCCGACGCAGCCGCTGCCGTCGACGACGAGTAGCCGATCAGGATGGCCAGCGGCAGGAAGCCCAGGATGTCCTTCAGGTCCGACCTGCAGTCGCATCTGACGCGCATCCCGTAATGGTGCGACTTGGCCGGCTTCGGCTTTGGCTTCGGCTTCGGCGCGTGCCCGTGGTGAGACGACCCGGGCCGCGGCCTCTTCTGTCGCGGCTTCTTCTTCTTCTTCTTCGTGTCCTTTCCGGCCGGCCGACGCTTTCTGGAGACGGCCGCGTCGTTTGCCTTGCCGGTGCGCTGCGGTACTGGGGGCGAGGTCGCCATGGTTTCGGTCCGGTTGCCGGGTTTCAGGTGGGAACGCACCACGGGGACGAAGCTGCTTGCCGCCGACGCGGCACGAGCCATGGTTCCCTTTCGCGGCCAGCGTCTGGAGAGGCGCCGCCTCGGGCCCGACGGCCACGGACGGAGCGGCTTCTGTGGCCGCCGGCCGGCCCGCCTCCGCGGCGGACGGCGACGGTTCTGCCATCTGCCGGCCGGCGGCCGCACCGGCACCTGGCGGCCGGCGGCCACCAGGGGCGCCACCCGTCGGCTGATGGCCACCAGCCGCTGGCCGCGGCCGATCGCGCCCGGCCAGTGACCAGCGCCGCCGGCAGCACCGGTCCTGAAGCGCCGCATCCAGGCGGGCAGCAGGCGCCACAGCAGGCGGCGACGCCTGGCGCGCTGACGCCTGCGGCCGCCAGCGACCGGTGACGTCAGCGAAGGACTGGGCAGCGGCCTCAGAGGCGGCCTCGACGGCGTCAGCGCAGCCGGCGACGAGGCCGGTGCAGACGCGCTGCCGTGCTGATCCTGCGGCGGCAGCACCACTCCGGGCTGCGGCACAGCTGGGCTGGACGCGTCTTGGCTGTCGGTAGAGACGCGGGGCGGATCATTCGCGACGCGCTCGTCGCCCCGACTCGGGTGATCCGGAGCAGGCGTGACGTGCTCGGGCGGTGTGGGGGCGGGGGCGGGGGCGGCGGCGGCCGGCGGAGAACCGTAGTCGGCAGTCTGCAGAGGCCGCAGCGAACGGAACACCCGGGTCCACTCCAACCCGTCGGACGCCGCCGACCCCTTCGACGACCGCGGACGCGGCGACGCGCGCGAGCGCACGTTCACTCGCACGCCGCCCTCCTCCAATCGTCGATGTGGGTCCCGGCGACGGCCCGGACGCGACTTCAGGTGTCGTGGGCCAGGCCGGCTGCCCCAGGAGAGCACCAAGCCGGCCAGCCGCCGCAGCCAGTGCTGCACTACCTGGGTGGGCGGCGTGACACGATGTTCTGCTGGTGGTCGGGACCCTGCCGGGCCAGCTACAGGTGTCGTCAACCCTCCCGGAGAAGGTGCATGCGTCTTCCACCCTCCCGGAGGCACAGGTGTCTTCAACCCTCCCGTAGGAGGTGCAGACGTCTTCAACCCTTCCGGAGAAGGTGCATGCGTCTTCCACACTCCAGGATGAGGCGCAGGTGTCTTCGACCCTTCCGGAGTAGGTGCATGTGTCTTCGACCCTCCCGGAGGAGGCGCAAGCACCTTCAACCCTCCCGGCTGAGGTGCATCCGTCTTCAACCCTCCCGGCTGAGGTGCAGGCGTCTTCAACCCTCCCGGTGGAGGTGCATGTGTCCTCAACCTTCTCGGAGGAGGTGCAGGTGTCTTCAACCCTCCCGGAGGAGGTGCATGCGTCTTCAACCCTCCCGGAGGAGGTGCAGATGTCTTCCACCCTCCTGGAGGAGGTGCGTGTGTTTTCCGCCCTCCCGGAGGAGGTGCATGTGTCTTCCACCCTCCCTGGAGAGGTGCAGGTGGTCGGTACCCACTCGATGAAGGAGTCAGCCCTGCCAGATGAGCACTGACACCTGACCTGAGCGGAGCAGGTCGATGGCGGCCTGAGGCGGCGATGCTGAAATCTTGTGTGAAATTCAATAGGAATTCCGACAAAGAGGCGAGGCCTGGAAGAAGTAACGACATCTCGTAAGTATGGCCTCACACGCCGTTTGAATCGGTCCGATCCGTTCAGGTATTGGTGCGAGGGGTTGGTGATAAACGTTCCCGTCGCCAAATATAGAAGACTGGAACTGGAAGTATTTGTGATAAGCACAAGCGTGACATCGTTCTATAATTACCTGATGATCCGAGACTTCTTTCGGCACTGCAAAATAATAATGACATACCATTTTTTCCGTAATCGAAATGAGGTTTGTTTCACTGCGCATAATTCCTTTTCATGGGTGGTGAAACATAATTGTCACCTGAAATCACCTGAAACAATTTCATTATTTTGTACGGTAGTAAAGCCGATCTAATGTTTTAGAAACGTGCTGAAACAATCAAAATATATACGAACGGATATTGGTGCACAAGCCTCCACCCCCAGCATTTGCCAAGCAAGGCACGACATCGACATATATAATAAATTATGGCAGTGCAAATTTGGCCGTTAGTTGGAATTGCTTTTTGTGGTTTGACGAAGGGCCGTACCCGAATATACACCAAGAACGAGTAACTCTCGACTGTTTTTTTTTTGCCATCGAATCATCGAAGAAAGGTCATCATATTATACTGAGGAAATCAGGTGTCTTCGACACCATGGTGGTAGTCTACGCCCACTCCATAGGAATTTTTTATTGTCACCCATTGTTGTAATTTTGACAAATGTACAACGGCAAAAAAGAATAGTTTCGAAATCTGGTGACTTAATAAATGGGGTATGTAGGAGTATCCATATCTGTTTGCCCTTACATTCTATTCTATTGTTTTTGTTTTTTACATTCTTAGATTCGTGTTTTTTACATTCTTGTTCTATTTCCAATCCGCAGCTAAATAAATTACGCAGACGGCAGCAAATATACTTAATTTTGGCATGTATAAGAACATGCACTATGTTTTCTGTCTAACCTGGAGAAAATAAATTATATTACTTATGCACTTGGCTCATTTGGTGAAAAGCTGAATTTTCGGGCACTGTGAAATATGTCATTATCATAATGAAAGCCAGGGTAAAAGCTGCTTCGACCTTTATTTAGCCAAGAAGGGCATTTTAGATCCCTAAATGTTACAGGAAGCGAAGGCCCTCTTGGTCACGGGCTATTTTCAGTAGTTAAATGACTCGATGCCAAAAACCTTGAATGCATAGTTTTGCGCGCGCATCGAAGAGAACGGAATCTAACCACCCTTCTTGATTTTTGACAATATCTCATAAACGGACAGGGATGTTGCAATGCAATTTGATGACTTTGTTATAAATTGGTAAGGGCACACTTTTCCAAAATATTGATTTCATCAATCGGTAGACATCGGAACTTCGGCGGTGCAGTCGACCGTCCGGTGTTCAGGGTCGCACAGAGTTCGTCGGTGTGGTGGCGCGGCGGTGAGGTGTGCCCGCCGATTTCGCCCTCATCCAACTCTGAAGGTCTGGGGCTGATCTAGGGTCATGCAATTTATGCTGCAGCGAGTTCACTAGAGCGGTAGTCTATCGTCAACATTGTGTGTTTTGGGCTTCAGTTGGTTCCGAGATCCTAGGGGGGTTGAATCCACCCCCACCCTCTCCCCACCCTCCCGGCCGCGTTATGTGAGAAGCCCTCCAGTGTGAATTTTAATGTAATGCTTAGGGCGCCGGCGTACTTCCCGGGGCTGAAGAAAAGTTGAACATTTTTATCTTGATTTTCATTTTGACGATTACACTCCAAGAGATAAAAGCATCTCTGCATTTCATGAAACTTGCTTAGCCGCTTAAGATAGTTTTCAAAGGAATAATAGTGTGATTTTAGCTGGCTTCAAGGATATCGTGCATATAACATGTGCAAGCCTCTTCGGTAAAAACGTTTCCAACTCTAATGTATTTTAAAACATCGCATTGTGTTAGCTATGTCTAGTATTCGTTTTAACGTTATTATCACATTACGTTCTTCGGGAACAGGCTGGGAATGCATCATGGAATTTAGGGATGCACGTTTCATAGTTAGACATGCACTTGCATTTCCCGAAACATCAAATTTCACCACTGCCTAACCCCTAGTTTGTTGCAAATACATATTTATATTAGGCATGCAGCAAACATTGGGTAGCTTATACTCCTAACTCATTCAAGAAAACACACTTCTCATCACAATTTTGGCGCTAAACCGCGATTACCTGAAAAAGTACCGCCTCGTTTAGTGACAATGTAAAAATGCTTATGTCTGCAACGCTACTACTTTCCGGTACCTCTGTCAAAAAGGTTATCACTAGATGCTCTCTAATGCACTTACTGGCAAGTGCGCGCCCGATGACCTGGAAGCGCGCGCAACTGGCGAATGGTCCTTTACTCCGTGGGCAAATAACGATCGTTGTGCTACTCCGTGCGCATCTGCTACGAATGCTCGGCTGTTCCGCATGCATCTGACGGTCGCAGTGTGGCGATGTGACGTCACACGTTCTCACCTGACATGCGGCCGGGGCGGGTCCTGCCGGTGGCCGTGGCTGTGGCGGTGCCGATGCCCGAAGTCACCGCCAGGGTGCCCACCGACGCCACATAGATGAGCAGCGCGATCAGTGACGTCAGAGCCGCCAACACGCCCGGAGACACTTTGGACTGCGGGCAGTGGCAGACCGGCTCTCCGCCCGCCGCACTTGTCACGCCGTCAGCTCGCATGAGGCTCGACTGACCTGCCATCTGCGAGGTCAGCAGGTTAGCGCCTACTCGGACCATCACGTCGATGGCGTCGTCGGCGTCCAGCTGGCTCAGCTGCGTCTGCAGGCCGTCCAGCTGGACGCTGACGTTGTTGTTCATCTCATCCAACACGTAGTGTGAGCCGAGGCTGCTCAGCCGGGTCACCAGTTGGCTTAGCGGATCGCCGCCGGGCGGCGCCAGCGTAGGCTCGACTGGCCAGTGGGAGGTGTTTCGCGGCAGCGGCCCGGCCGCCAGGTCGGACCAGATGGTGTGCGAGACGTTGCTGGAGATGGCTCTGATGGACGCTGAGCCGCTGGCGGAGTGGAGCGATGCGCTGCTGACGCGATGCGAGCTCTCTGGAGACGGCAGCGGTGATATGGTGACGTAGATGGAAGTGGGGCGGTCAGACGCGTGCAGCGATGTCGGCCATATAGTTGCAGTGCTGCCTGTCCGACTGCTCGCCGCAGTAGTGGTTCTTCTTCTGGGGGTGTGCGCGTTCTTCGCAGGCAGTGCCGGCGGCAGAGGTGTTATGGCGATGGAAGTCGCATCTGTTGGCAGTGTGGTGTAAGCGGCATGCTCGGAGGTGATGTTGCGAGATCGTTGTAGGCCATCAGTGCTGAAGGTCCAGACGGGGAGGCGCTGTAGTGGTTGAGTTCCCAATGGCCAGGACGTTCCCCTCGAAGAATTCGCAGGCTGCCAGTGTGTGCTATGCTCCCCCGGTGATGGAGACCGTGGTGTATCTCCTCTCGTACCAGCTTCCGCCGGTGGCGTTGACCCCGGTGATGTTGTCGCTGTTACTGATGGTGCCACCAGTGATGGCGCCGCACCTGACGGCGTGTTCTCTCCGCTGTCGCCTACGACGATCCCGGCTGGAGGAAACCGCCAGCCGGGAGTGCCTTCAGAGGAGGCCGCGCCTGTGCTCGCTGCGGAGGGGGTGACGTCTGCAGCCTCGGCGGTGTGTTCAGGCAGCTGCGGCGCGGCTCTCACTCGACTTCTGACCGGACCGGAGCGGTTCCTGGGGTCGAATGTTTCTCCTGGATAGTGGCGCAGGTCAACGTTGTTGACCTCGTAGAGGTCACCGTGGCCGCCACTACTCCTACTGAGAAGTGAGTTGTGATCACTGATGTTCTTACCCAGATGCCTACGGTCGCTAGTGCTGCCATCTATCGATGATCCGTGACCACTAATGCTGCTATCTGGCGGTGGACTGTGCAGATAACCGTTGGCCGGTACGAAGTTCTGCACATTGTATCTGGTTACCGGGGTTTCTAGCATGTTGTGGTTAGACAGTGGGTTTGTCGCATTCGCATTGTCTTGGTGGACATCGACGCTTGTTTGCGCGATGTTTACAATCCCAGGAGGAGTGAATGGAATGCCGCTTTTAAATGTTACCACGCTTTGCATTGTGCTATGCGCGTTCTCTCCCCTCAGAAGATAAGACTGAGCACTGGTTCCCACATGCGTAGTTGTAGATAGGTGTTGCATCTTCTTGTCAAAGCGCTTTGGTTTCTCGGAAAGAACACGTTCCATGCTGCGCGCTGGGAATGCCGGGGACTTTCCTGAAGGTGATGTGACGCTGCTCTGTGCGAGGTGGCCAGTCCGTGGGGTATTCGCCGGGCCACTCCGCCAGCCGAAAGATAACGAGCCGGCTTCGCGGCGCCTCTCTTCAGCCTCTCTGGCCGTGGTGGCGGGGCGAAGCCACCGGGCCACCTTCTGCACAGCCTCCCACAACGACGGTGCGCCTCTCCTCGGCCGTGACGTCACCGGCCGCGGGAGGCCGACCAGCGTACCCGAGAGCGGCACGGGCGCGCCTCTCCACGGCCACGACATCGGCTCGGCTGGAGGCCTGCTGGTGCCGGTCCAGCTCCGGGTGGAGTCCAGCTGCGCGTCAGGCCGAGCGCTTCCGTTCGCCGCCGCCTGCGACACCAGCACCACGCTGAAGTTGGAGCGCAGTCGATGCGGCAGGTCGGACGGCAACATGTTCCGCCGCTGCAGTCGGCGCAGGAACAGCCGCACCGGGTCGGCCTCGGCGGCGGTCTGGCCCGGCCGGATTGTCTGACCTGATCTCACGGACAGACTGGACCTGGCGGTCAGACCTGACCCGCCACCCGAGTCTGACCAGGCGGCCAAGCCTGGCCTGACAGCTCGAGCCGTCTCCATCGCGTGCCGACTGCCGGCGTGAGCCTCCAGCTGGGTGCCGCTGCCGAGCGTCCTGCTCTGCGGCACGACAGACCTCGAGAGCGGCGGTGCGCTGGTCGAGGTAAAGTTGCCTGGTCGTGTGAATACGTGGGACGCGGGGCCAGGCCCGGTCGGGCCGTGCTCAGTCCGCGGGCCACGACGCAGGCCAGACGAGAGAGCGGCGCACGAGATTGTCACGGCCATCAGCGTCGCGTGGCGGCAGCAGGTCATGCTGAGACTCGCGACGATGTCAGCCGAGGAACAGACCCGGTCACCAGCAGCTGGCGAGGCGCAGACCTGGTCCGCCGCTCCCGCCGCCCCCGTCGACCACTCACATCGCACTACGACGCCAACTCAAAACTGACACGCCGACCGTTTGAGTGGCGCGCAATTTTCCCGCGTTTTTCGTCGGCTCGCGCTTTTTCGGCGCCATCTGGTGGCGTCAGTTCGTCACTTCCTCGTCGCGTACGCGCGCCGCCACATCCGGGTGTGGATGTGGTGTGAACGCGTGGCTCTGCCCGAATCGGGAGCAGCTGGGCTGTTTCAGTGAAGCGACCAAAGGGCGCGGACTGTTTCGGTTAGGACGACGGAAAGCAAGGGCAGGTTCAGTAAAAAAGCACAAGGAAAGAGCTGGTTCAGTGAAGAAACCGGAAGTCAGTAGCTGATCCAGTAACCAACTGGAAGACAGGGGCAACTTTAGAGAAGAGACTGCAAAGCACAGGCTGTTTCAGTGAGGAAACCGGAAAGGAAGTGCAGGTTCAGTGAAAGGCCGGAAGGCAGGAGCTGGTTCCGTGGAGAGACTGAAAGACGTTCAATGAAGACATTGGAAGGCAGCGATTGAAAGCCCAGCATATTTTCCACATGTTAGTTTGCACGATAAAATGCGCATTCAAGATTCTTCACAAATACACTTACAAACTAAATAAGAAACGTGGTCGGAATCCGGAATATCGCAAGCTTCCAAATGTTTCATTGTCCATTTTTGCTTGAGAGCAGGGATAATCGACCATATGTTGTGGTATCCTTGATCATCCTTGAAAGACTCATGAATTTGAGCCAATAATTCCATTACAGATGTGAATTGTTGTTGTTTGCTTTGTGTTGGCTGGCGAGAGGTTCAGGTGCACGCTGCTCGTGGACGGTCGATGAATCGCCAGCGGGGCCGGCAGTCGCCCAGATGACGTCACCTGGCAGCCGCCGGGCCTAGCTCGCCGTGTTGGAGATGACGTCGTTGTTGGCGTTGGTGGCCGACTGGGTGAGCGTGCTGACCGGCGCGGCGGCCACCACGGTGGTGATGACGTCGCTGTTCTGGTTGGCGACGGCCGGCTGGTTGGCGTTGGCGACGGCCAGCGTGTCGCCGGTGTTGACGGTGAGGGTGACGTCGCCGGCGCCGGCCGCGCCGGCCGCCGTCGAGGCCGCCGTCGAGGCCGCCACCGAGTAGCCGAGCAGCGCCGCCACCGGCGCCACCTTCAGCATGCCGGACAGCCGGCGGCCGCCGCAGTCGCAGCCGGCCGGCGGCTCCGCCGCACGCGCCGCCCACACCAGGGTGCCCTTACCGCGCGCCCAGCGCCGGAGACGCGCCCTGTGGCCGCCCAGCCAGGCGACGGCCGCCCGACCCCACCCGCCGACGGCGCCGCCTCTGGAGTGGTGCCGAGAGCGAGCGGCCGGACCACGCGACGATGTCGGGAGGACGCTGGTGCGGTGCCCTTCGCGTCGGTCCGAGACCCGACTGCTGGTGCGGCCCAGTCTGCTCGGCCGGTCGACAGCGACTCTTCCTGTTCCGCTAGGCACTGCAGAAGGCACGTGCTGATGGTCGCCGTTCGTCGCAGACGGAGCTGCAGCCTGGCCAAGCCCAGCAGGTGGTGCGTCCTTCTCCGCCTGCACCTGGCCTCTGCTCCCTGTGTCGGACAGGGCTTCAATCCGAGCGCTGCGATCAGTGGCAGTGTGGTCTGTTGATGCGGCGCTAGCTTGTCTGCCATTACTGGGCATCTGAGTAGACACACGGCGGTACTCAGGATCAACACTTCGGTGTGTAGACGATGCATGCGGCGTCTGTGTAGAGGTAGTGACTGTGTTAGTTGGCATATATGCTGGAGGCGCATGCCAGAGCCGAGGTCTTCTTGCAGCGCCATCCATGGAAAGTGCGCTCAGTGGCTGGCGGTGCGGCTGTGCTTCGTCCATCGCGAGCCAGACAGGTGTGCCCGAATGGATCCCATCGCCTGCAAGCGGGAGACAATTATTACCACGTCAACCGAACAGGGTACTCACCGTAAGATTGGCTGTTTGGCGGGTTGATCTCTGGAGCGGGAGTGCCGGGCAGATGTCGTCGCCGACGCACGAGCAGTGCCTCCCGCTGCTGCCTGTCGCTGGTGCTGCTGTGGTGGTCATTGTCGGTGTTCTTGAAGCGCCACCCTGTGTGGGCTAAGTCAGTACTAAGTTTGCGCCTCGCTGTGCGAGTGAGGTCAGTGTTGTTGATGCGCCTCCCTGGGCGGAAGAGCTGGATGCTCTTGGTGCTCCTCTCTTTATGGAGATGGTCGATGTTGGTGAGGATCTCCCACATGCCAGAAAGGGCAGCAGCTCTACCAGGGAAGCGGCCCCCTGTGCGGAAGGGGTCGGAGCTGTTTATGCCTCTCCCAGTGCGAAAAAGGTTGGAGCTGTTTATGCCTCTACCAGTGCTGAGGGGGTCAGTGCCGGTCAGGATTCCCCACATGTCAGAAGAGATTGCGGCTGTGTCAGGGAAGTGTCTGCCGGCCGTGTTGGTGATGATGTCGTTGTCCTGGTTGGTGGCCGTGTTGGTGAGCGTGTTGACGGGATTGGCGCTAGCCGAGACGGTGATCACGTCGTTGTCGGTATTGGTCAGCGTCGGTGTGTTGGTGTTGGTGCTGGTGACGGTGTTGCCGCCGTTAACGGTGACGGTAGTGCTGGAGGTGCCGCTGGTGCTGCTGCCGCCGCCGGACGAGGCCGCTGCTGCTGACACTGTCGTCGTGTAGCCCACCACCACGGCGATCGGCAAGAAGCTCAGCAGCTCCTTCAGACCTTTCTTGGACGGACAGTCGCACTCCTTGTCGTTGCCGTCCTCGCCGTACCCAATGTCAGTCTCCTTATGCCCGGTCAGCTTTCGTTGAAGTCTGCTGACGAAGGCGGCCAATTTTGCCAGCAATGGCTTCTTCTTTTTGTTCTGCAGCGCCTTCAGCAGCGTGGCGCTCATGTGCATGGGAGCCATGTGTGGCATGGTCTGCTTGCGGCGGTGTGGCTGGTGTCGTGCCGCCGGCGAAGAGAGCCTTATTTCCGCGTGCTGCTGAATGCCTCGGCTGAGCACGGCGCGGCGGTGTTGACGATGCCGTTCGTCTGCCCGCGCGGGGCGGTCGCCCACCAGCCGCGCCGGTGTGACGACGGTCGGCCGCGGATGTTCGGCGAGGCTGCGGTCGGTCGCCAGGTCGTCGACGGCCGTCGGGCGGGCGACAGAGGTCAGTCGCCGGACGCCCGCCGCTCGACCGGCGGGCACTTCTCCGGCGGACGCCCCGGCAGCGGAGCCGCCGGCCGGCGCCGGTACCGGTACCGGTACCACGTGTCGCAGTCCGGTGCCGAGTGTGGCCGCCAGACACGGCCGTACCGCGCGACAGTCTCCGTCTGTCACGAGCGTCATCCACCCCTCGAGGGTGACGAGCGGCAGTCCAGAGACCGCGCGACGTCTCTGAGCCAGTGGTAGGCCCCGAGGCTTGTGACTGCAGACTTGCCAGTGTTACGCTTTTCGCTCTTTGAGTCTCCCTACGCGTTCGCTTGGCGTGCGCCACCTCAGTCGCAGTGGGTACATGCTCTGGACGCTGTTGGGTCCCGGAGTGATTTCCAGCGTGATCAGAATCTGCACCTGTCCACATCAGTTGACTCAGACTCTGCAGATATTCGCTGATCGTGCTTGGATCTTGAAGGCCACTTATTTTATCGTCGCTTACATTGCCTCCGGTGTAGGAACTGAGAAGCTCTGAAATGACCGACAGATAATTGGAGGTGCAATCAGCTTAGTGACTAGTTGCTTTAGCATTTTTGTTCCAAAGCACACAATTAAAACTAAGCCGAAAGCGATCATGCTAATGCATACCTAAATTCAATTATAGATGTTAATATCAAAATTCCCCTTCTTTTTCTGTCACAGTATGAATCAGCCTGCTGCAACAGGCTATAGATATTATATATATATATATATATATATATATATATATATATATATATATATATATATATATATATGTATATATAATATGTATATATAATTATTTATGGCTGCACGGGATATGTACAACAGGAACAAAATGTCAACAATACATTCATGATGGGCGTCATCGGCACCACTGGCAACACTCCACCTAGTTCCACGGATCGGAGGTGAGCCCCGGCAGAGGCGGCATGTCGGAACACGGTGTGTGTCAACTGTTGGAACCATCGGAGGTGAGTGAACGGCAGTAGGGGCCGTATGTCGGAACAGGCTGTGTGCCCGGAATCAATGAACATTTATGCTGAACTAATTGCATTGGCCAGCGTTTCAGTTTTTAAAAAGTCCGGTTTTTCATCTGATTTAGGATCAGCTTCGCATGCTGAATTAAGAAATATAATCCATTTTCTCAATGAGGTCAGGTTTTTAAGATATACTCGATTTGAAGAAAAAAACATGTATGGCTCAAATAGTGTCAATGAACTGGCGTTCATGAATGATATTTTTGTCATAAATTGGCCCGCGTGCCTTTTAGAATGACCTCATTTTCATCGTTTCAGATACGAATTGTCGGGTCAATTAATCGGAAGTGCAAGAACCACCCCGACAGGTTCCGCTATACTTTTTCAAACCCTCTAGCACGAATTACATGTTTGTGAATATGTCATATCAAGCTTACTTTGGGGTCAAACCAGGCCACCAAGATAAGCCGTTCGCCCCTCATATTTGGTGCAAGACATGCGTTCAAAACCTACCAAGTTGTAAGACCAAAACGAAGAAGAGTATGCCGTTCGGTGTTCCGATGGTGTGGAGGAAAGCTAAAGTTATTTCTTTTATTATCCACGGACTGTTATTTCTGTATGACAAATATACAGCGATCCATGAGCCCTAAACCCAGTCATCCATTGTCCAGGTATTCCTCTCCCTCAACCTGATGTAAACACGAGATCGTCGTCCTACTCAGAGTCTGGAGATGCGACCGATGCAGACGAGTCCGGCACATTTGAGTCAACAGATAAAGACCGATCGGTGCCACTGAGCCAAGCTGAACTCAACAATCTGACAAGAAACCCGTCCCAGGAGTCTGGTCAGCTGCTGGGTTCGCGCCTTCGTGAGAAACGTCAGCTGGCGCCGGATGCAACGTTCTTTTGGTATCGAAACCGCGAGAAATAGTTCCGGGAATGCTTGTCGTTTGAAGAGGAATCGTCTCTGGTCTACTGCAACGACATCACCGACCCGACCAAAGAGATGGGTTTGAAGTTCGATGATGGTTGGTCTCATGGTGGTTCTTCTGAATAACGGCGACAAGTTCGGTTCGAGCCCAGTCGCACACTCAGTTGGAATGAGAGAAACCCACAGCAGCATGGATCGTCTGCTGTCCACTACCAACTATCAGGACCATGGTTGGTTGATCTGTGGAGATTTCAAGGCAGTTGGTCTCGTCCTAGGACTTCAAAGTGGTACACGAAGGATTTATGTTTCATGTGCCTGTGGGACAACCGCGCAAACGACCAGCATTATGTCCAACGAGAGTGGCCGCCTAGGAAAGGACTACAGCCCGGCTCACACAACGTTCTGCCCCACCATCTGGTCCAACGGCACACAATTCTACTCCGATCATTGCACATCAAACTCGATCGCATGAAAAGCTTCGTGAAGGCGCTGGACAAAGAAGGTGGAGGATTCACTATTCTGCGACAGAAGCTTCCATGCATAAGCAGGGAGAAGCCGAAGGCGGGAATATTCGATGGTCTTCAGATAAGAAAGCTCATCAAGGACACCCGCTTCGATGAATCACTGAATCTCTCTGAACTCCCTGCTTGGCTAGCTCTGAAGTCGATCATCGCGACCTTCATAGGCAACCATCGAAGTCCAAAGTATGAGAAGGCTGTCGTTGAGCTGGTAGAAGGTTGCCGTTGACAAGATGTGAGCATGTGCTCGCATCTTGTCGCATCGCAAAAGATTGTTGGCTTTTAGAGAGAGTACACAAGAGGGCTACAAAAATGGTTAATGGCATAAGCAACCTGGGATATGAGGAAAGATTGAAGAAATTGAATATGTTTCCACTTAGATATAGAAGGCTGAGAGGAGATCTGATCAAGGTCTTTAAATTTGCCCATGGTCTGGAGAGGGGACATCTTGGGGAAATGTTTGAATTGAACAGAAATGATGCAATTAGAGGTCATAAAATCAAAATTAAAGTTAACCACAGCAGAACAAGGTTAAGGCAGGCTTTCTTTACCAACAGGGTAGTAGAACACTGGAACCAGCTGCCAGAAAGCATTGTCAGTTGCAGCACCTTGAACATCTTTAAAAACAGCATAGACAATCATTATAAGAATAGAGGGCTTGCTTTTCAGTATTACTGATTGACATATTTGGTGGGCAACTGGTTCAGGGTACAGAGTGCAACCGAGAAGGGCCCTTGTGGCTCATAGTTGCACTAATCTTTTATGTCTTTATGTCTTTATGTCGGTGAAAATGTACTTCCTCGGGCCTTATCTGGACTATTTTCCGGATAATTATGGAGATTTCAATGAAGAACAGGGGAACGTTTTCACAAGGACATCCGAGTGATGGAGGAATGTTGTCAAGGCCGATGGGACTTCAACTTTCTGGTCGACTACTACTGGTGCCTAAAGAGGGATAGGGGTCTGCCTGGCACAACCGGAAGTCCCTGAAGAGACCATTCATCCCTGATTCTCCTAGCATATCGTGGTGTACCCTTCTTGGATATACTAACCGCCTGCAAAGAACCACCTGTAAACTGCCTGTAAAACGCTATGTAAATCGCCTATAAACCGCCTTAAACCGCCTGTAAACCTCATGTAATCGCATGTCAACAGCCGGTGAACCATCTGTAAAGCCTGTACGTAGATAGCAGCTGAGATATGGTAAGATAACAATCGCTTGCGTACCAATATAATTGGAAATAAGCATATCTGGAAAATGTTATATTTCTAAAATCTGACCTGATTCACAACAATGAATGCAAGTTCCAGAATCAGCGTGAGAACATGACCCAAGAACAGCAAGCATGTACTTGATCTTTATAATCACGACTAGCGTTATTGGATTGGATTTCTTTTTCGACCAGTGACCAGTTAGCATAGACTTGCGAGCCGCTTTCAACAAGCAATGAATTCCTTCTCCAGTGACATTACCATGGCAACCAGTGGTGAGGCTTGCTCAGTCTGAATTCCCCGTCAGGTTGCGTTACCACGGTACCCACCGGTGAGGCCCTGACCAGTCCGGAGTGCTCGTCAGGTTGCGTTACCACGGTACCCACCGGTGAGGCCCTCACCAGTCCGGAGTGCTCGTCAGGTTGCGTTACCACGGTACCCACCGGTGAGGGCCTGACCAGTCCGGAGTGCTCGTCAGGTTGCGTTACCACGGTACCCACCGGTGAGGTCCTGACCAGTCCGGAGTGCTCGTCAGGTTGCGTTACCACGGTACCCACCGGTGAGGTCCTGACCAGTCCGGAGTACTCGTCAGGTTGCGTTACCACGGTACCCACCGGTGAGGCCCTCACCAGTCCGGAGTGCTCGTCAGGTTGCGTTACCACGGTACCCACCGGTGAGGCCCTGACCAGTCCGGAGTACTCGTCAGGTTGCGTTACCACGGTACCCACCGGTGAGGTCCTGACCAGTCCGGAGTGCTCGTCAGGTTGCGTTACCACGGTACCCACCGGTGAGGTCCTGACCAGTCCGGAGTGCTCGTCAGGTTGCGTTACCACGGTACCCACCGGTGAGGTCCTGACCAGTCGGGAGTGCTCGTCAGGTTGCGTTACCGCGGTACCCACCGGTGAGGTCCTTACCAGTCGGGAGTGCTCGTCAGGTTGCGTTACCACGGTACCCACCGGTGAGGCCCTGACCAGTCGGGAGTGCTCGTCAGGTTGCGTTACCACGGTACCCACCGGTGAGGTCCTGACCAGTCCGGAGTGCTCGTCAGGTTGCGTTACCACGGTACCCACCGGTGAGGCGCTGCTCGATCTGCTCGATCTGAAGCGCACGCCCGGTGGCATTGGCCGTCGCCGAGTTTGAGCTGAAGCTGAGTGACGTGCTCGCCAGCGCGTAGACCAGCAGGGCAGCCAGTGAGAGTACGCCCACCACCGAGGCGGCCTCGCTCATGTCCTCGCACAGGCACTCCTCGGTGGCGGGGAGGGCGCCGGCGTCTGTCGGCTTCCGCTCCGACAGGATGTACTCGGCCCCCAGCTGGCAACAGCCGGCGCCGGTCAGTACACTGCCGGTACAGCAATGTGGCACACGTGGCGTTCAGTACCACACAACAGCAAACACGGCATCTGCCTGGGCGCCACATAGCCACAAACACGGCATCTGCCTGGGTGCCACACAGCCACAAACACGGCATCTGCCTGAGTACCACACAGCCGCAAACACGGCATCTGCCTGGGCGCCACACAGCCGCAAACACGGCATCTGCCTGGGCGCCACATAGCCACAAACACGGCATCTGCCTGGGCGCCACATAGCCACAAACACGGCATCTGCCGGGGCCACAGCCACAAACACGGCATCTGCCTGGGAAAAACGGCACTGCCTGGGCGCCACACAGCCACAAACACGGCATCTGCCTGGGCGCCACATAGCCACAAACACGGCATCTGCCTGGGCGCCACACAGCCACAAACACGGCATCTGCCTGGGCGCCACACAGCCATAAACACGGCATCTGCCTGAGTGCCACACAGCCCCAAACACGGAATTTGTCTGAGTACCACACAGCCGCAAACACATCTGCCTGGGTACCACACAGCCCCAAACAAGGCCTACGTCTGAGTGCCACACAGCCGCAAACACGGCGTTTGTCTGAGTGCCACACAGCCGCAAACACGGCATTTATCTGAGTGCCACACGATCAGAAACACGGCATCTGCCTGAGTACCACACAGCCGCAAACTCGACATCTGCCTGGATACCACATTACCAGAAACACGGCATCTGTTTGGGTACCACCCAGCCGCAAACACGGCATTCAGCTTGGATACCACAAAACCAGAAACACGACGTTTACCTGAATATTGCTAATACTGCTGAACGTCGCGCGAGCATCACAATCCACTCTTGAGGAAACCCAGAAGCTATGCAATTTTCCACACGCCCTCCACTCAGGTGAATCAGTAGCAGTGAGAAACATGACTGAGAAATTACATATCGTGTAACGTACGGTGGGATACAGACAAGCTCCACGACCACAGGTGCCGGGTAACGTACCGCGGGATACAGACAAGCTCCACGACCACAGGTGTCGCGTTGTACTGTAATATACATATAAGATCCACGGCCACAGAAGGATGGTCGCTGAATTATGATCTGAACTATTACTTTTAGATCATCCGAGATCCGGGAGTGGTCAATTTTGGTGTTGCTTAAAAATCGCAAAAGGTCATGGATCACCTGTGGATTTTATTCGCAAGGTAATCGTGCAATACAGCATCAACGATCACATTCTACCGAATCATGGTCTCACATTACAAGATGCTACGTCCATATCCACCAAAGAAAATTCATCTTGTCCATGCCCTCCTGTTGATTTTAGCGAGGGATTACCTTGGAATCTAGAATATACCCAAGTATTCGTAGAATGGAGCCATGCTTAAAGATAAGGTTAAAACAGTCTTTCTTCACCAACAGGGTAGTAGAACACTGGAACCAGCTGCCAGAAACTATTGTAAGTAGCAGCACATTGAACGTCTTTAAGAGCAGCATGGCCAATCATTATAAGAATAGAGGGCTTGCTTTTCAGTATTACAGGGAGGGCTGATCGACGGATTTGGTGGGCAACTGGTTGAGTGTACACAGTGCAACCAAGAAGGGCCCATGTGGCTCATAGTTGCACTTATCTTTTATGTCTTTGTAATCCAGAAGTGTTTCTTTGGGAAGCTTAATCTTAAAAATAATTGTTCAATAATAATTGTAAGTTGTAGGCTGTACCACACTTGAATACCATGGATCGCAGCATCGAAGTTCAATTGCTTTATCGCACAACGTATGCAAATCACCCACCCCGAATAGCGACCTTGCTGATATCTATCTTGATATTTCGAAATGCTTTTGAGAAAGCTTGCATGGCCGGCTTCTTCACAAATGCATAGCTGAGTTTGAACTAGCTGGCTCTTATATATGCTGGCTAAAAGCATATCTTATTAATGGGAAACAACACGAAGCAATCGAGAACAGGTGCGATCTTCACGGTAAGGAATTTCAGGCAGTACCTCATCTGAGTAGAGCTGAAAGATCTTTGTATCGTATGGTCGTACAAGACGACGATCCTATTCGCTGGAAAATCACAAAACAGAAACTGGAGGATAAAAATAATTGGTGATCCGCAACTACCGTGAAAATGTAAGTTCAGATTTACACATTCAATTTGAAACAGCTCTATCACTAGCCCGAATTACGTATGAACGAGACATGCTTCTGATAGATACCAATAGATACCACTATAAATTGCGCTTTCCTTTCATAAGAAGTACAAGGCATACGGCCTTCGCTGAACGAAAACGTTTCTATGGGGTGTATTGTACCATCAGATAGAACTGTGTGCAAGTTTACGTTCGAACTATATCGAGACATGTTCCCACAAAACGCTTACATTTACTCCTGAAATTAAGTGATTGTGCGACATTGTGAGGCAGGAGAAAGTTACCTGCCTGCTTAGTTAGGTACATGAGGTGAGAAATTCTTGTACCGAAAGCGGAACTAAGAGTGCTCAGAAACGATGGGTTTAGGACTGGGCTTTGATGCGGTCCTTTTCAACCATCCCCCACCCCCCACACATACACCTCAAAACAACCTGCTTTTCAGCAAAATTGAGTTATGGTGCACAATGTATACTAAACTAGAAACACTTGATGTCCAATCCAATGAGTTAGAAGCTTGTGGAAAAAAAGTAAAACAAACTTGAGAATTCGTTGTGCTTGGCCCCACTGAGCAATTCACAACAAGCTTTGGATTTGCCAAGGTAGCCAAGTTGTAGGTACTTGTATGCTGAACTGGTCCAAATTAAAAACTAGGCTGGATCTGATTAGATGTTTGGTCTGATCTTTGGGCTTATATTATCGTTCTTGTTCCATTTCATAATAGGTAGGCAAGTGCCCATGGCTGGAGGTTTCAGGTGGGTTGGGAGGTCTGGACTCTCTTGTTTGGTACCCTGCTGATGTTAGTTTGTCATTTTCCTTATTTAATTTGAAATATGCCGTGAAAATGTGTTTGTACATATATCGGTATATATATATATATAAGTATGTATATATGTATATATATATATATATATATATATATATATATATATATATATATATATAAGTATGTATATATGTATATATGTTTATATATTTATATACATAAAGAGAAAGGGAAAGAGGGAGAGAGAGAAAGGCAAGGTATTCAGAGAGCAAATGTCTCGCACAAACACACGCCTGCAACCTGACCCGTTCAATAAAACTGGTACAACGTGACAACGATCAGCTTTGCAGCGTGACCTGCACCGTGTGACGCTGTGTTCTGACACCGAGTTGTGGTCCAGTATTTTGACGCCTGCCTGACCCTTGATGGCCGGCCGGTCGACCAGCTGCTCGGCCAGCCGCCTGATCCGCTGCGGCCCGAGCCGACCCACCTTGGAGAGGATCTCCTGCAGTCGTCTGTCCCGCTGCGGCCCGAGCCGACCCACCTTGGAGAGGATCTCCTGCAGTCGTCTGTCCCTTGTGCCTTGGAGAGGATCTCCTGCAGTCGTCTGTCCCGCTGCGGCCCGAGCCGACCCACCTTGGAGAGGATCTCCTGCAGTCGTCTGTCCCGCTGCGGCCCGAGCCGACCCACCTTGGAGAGGATCTCCTGCAGTCGTCTGTCCCGCTGCGGCCCGAGCCGACCCACCTTGGAGAGGATCTCCTGCAGTCGTCTGTCCCGCTGCGGCCCGAGCCGACCCACCTTGGAGAGGATCTCCTGCAGTCGTCTTCTGTCCCGCTGCGGCCCGAGCCGACCCACCTTGGAGAGGATCTCCTGCATCTCTGCCCTGCGGCCCGGAGCCGACCCACCTTGGAGAGGATCTCCTGCAGTCGTCTGTCCCGCTGCGGCCCGACCCCCTGAGAGGATCCTGCAGCCGACCCACCTTGGAGAGGGATTCCTGCAGTCGTCTGTCCCGCTGCGGCCCGAGCCGACCCACCTTGGAGAGACTCAGTCGTCTGTCCCGCTGCGGCCCGAGCCGACCCACCTTGGAGAGGATCTCCTGCAGTCGTCTGTCCCGCTGCGGCCCGAGCCGACCCACCTTGGAGAGGATCTCCTGCAGTCGTGTCCCTGGGATCTCCTGCAGCCGCCTGATCCGCTGCGGCCCGAGCCGCCTGGAGAGGATCTCCTGATCGTCTGTCCCGCTGCGGCCCGAGCCGACCCACCTTGGAGAGGATCTCCTGCAGTCGTCTGTCCCGCTGCGGCCCGAGCCGACCCACCTTGGAGAGGATCTCCTGCAGCCGCGTCTGATCCGCTGCGGCCCGAGCCGACCCACCTTGGAGAGGATCTCCTGCAGTCGTCTGTCCCGCTGGGCCGAGGTCAGCTCGGACCTGGCCGTGCGCGGCGTCAGGCCGGCCCACGGCGACCCCGGCCGACCCGAGTGGCGCCGCGCCGCCAGCGCCGCCGGCAGGCGCCGGCAGCGCCGCCGGCAGCGGCCACGAGCTGGTCACGTTGGTCGTCAGCAGGGTGATGAGTCGGCCCGCCCTCAGCGCCGGCTGCTGCACCGGGCCGACGCTCGTCCGGTTGCCGTACCAGGGCGCCGCGGCCACCGTGCGCCGCCGGCCCAGCCGCGTCGTCACCGTCGTGACGGGAGTGGTGTCGGCGCGCCGCTGACCCAGCGAGGTGAGCGTGCCGACGCGCCGCTGCAGCGCCTGTGTGGCGCTCACCAGCCTCGCGCCCCGGCGCACGGCGCCGCCGCGCGCCGGCCGGGACAGCCTACCCAGCAGGCGGCGGCGCAGTCGCTGCACGCGTCGGCGTAGTGAGGTGGCGGCGCGTCGGCTGCCGACGGCGAACCACGACGGGAGCCGGCCGCGGCGCGACCCCCACTGACCTCTGCCGGCCGGACGGCGTCGCCTGCGCGGCACGACGCCGGAGCGGGCGCCGCGCGGATGCCGGCCGAAGGCGCCGGAGGTCGTCCGGGCCAGGAGGGTCAGGCGACGGGTCATGTCAGGGTCGCCGGCCAGGACTGCTCGCCGCGGCACGAAGATGGCGCCACTGTCGCTCGCCTTTGGGTGAGGGTGCCGCGCTGGCCACCGATGGTGCTCTGTCTCTAGCACTGGCCGCGACTGTGCATCACCTCGCCCCCAGCGCGGTCCACTTCTGACCTCCGACCTCCGACCTCCGCCCCCTCGCCTGCTCCGCCTCCTGTCTGTCCACTACTGCTGGTGATATGATGCTGGCCTCCCCTCGACGCTTGTGACGCGTCTGGGCCGGGGACAGTTATCAGCACCGAGGAGGGAGAGGCAGCGCCGGACATGGGGGAGGGTAGGGCAGTTGTAGACAGGGGAGGGGTAGGTCGGGACGTCCCACCACCATGTGGAATGGGCCCCGTTACCGTGATGCCAGAGGGCTCTGGCTCACCTGCAGGATTATGGAATGCTGGCTCACCGTTCAGGTCCGAAAACTCTTGAGCTTCCTTTTGGTGGAAGGAGGTTGGTTGCTTCTTTTGATCAGAGGGCGCTGATTTGCTTGTTTTGGCAGCAGGTGCCCATTTCGACTGCGCATGCTTTGTGACGTCATCGATAGAACGGCGTGGATCCTTCTGAGTGTCCTTAATTGCTTCGGCTGCTTTGCTTGGATTTGATGTCGCAAAACTGAGTACACCTAACTGATTACTTGGCAGCGACAGCTGACCTGACTGTGGCTGTGACGGCTGATGGTGACCTGGCTGTGGCAACTGATGGTGACCTGGCTGTGACGGCTGATGGTAACCTGGCTGTGACGGCTGATGGTGACCTGGCTGTGACGGCTGATGGTGACCTGGCTGTGACGGTGAGGTGTGCGGCTGATGGTGACGGCTGGGTGGGTGACGGCTGATGGTGACCTGGCTGTGACGGCTGATGGTGACCTGGCTGTGACGGCTGATGGTGACCTGGCTGTGACGGCTGATGGTGACCTGGCTGTGACGGCTGATGGTGACCTGGCTGTGACGGCTGATGGTGACCTGGCTGTGACGGCTGATGGTGGCCTGGCTGTGACGGCTGATGGTGACCTGGCTGTGACGGCTGATGGTGACCTGGCTGTGACGGCTGATGGTGACCTGGCTGTGGCAACTGATGGTGACCTGGCTGTGACGACTGATGGTGCCCTGGCTGTGACGGCTGATGGTGACCTGGCTGTGACGGCTGATGGTGACCTGGCTGTGACGGCTGATGGTGACCTGGCCGATGGGACTGCACAACGCCGACGTCAGCCGGCCACGATGGCTGTATGTGGCGGCTCTGCGTGACAGCTGTCAGCACGGGTTGCTGCCTGATCCGCGAGCTCCCTCTGGCCGGTGGTGACGTCATCTGCCTCCGCCGCCACACCGCCGCCGGCTGCCGCGACGCATGTGCTGATTGTTGCCGCCCTAGATGGGGCTGCCGAGCCCGCCGGCCCGACTCGGGCCTCTGTGAAGCCAGCGCCGCCTGCCAGCCCGAAGCGGCTGGACCGTCGACCCGGGATGGCGCGGGTGCAGCCCGGTTGAGGCTGGACGCGGTTCGGCCGGTGCGCAGGTCGTCTCGCTGGCGTGGGCGCCTCGCCAGCGGCCAGCCCAGCCGTGGGTCGCGGAACACGTACGTGTTGAGGAGTCTGACCGGCCTGCGGGCCAGCGCCGCTGGGCCGCCGGCCAGCAGCGCGACCAGCAGCGCGGCCAGCAGCGTCCACACGACGTACCGCATCGCGTGTCGCGTCACGTCACGTCACGTCACGGCACGGCACTGAGCCCGAGTTGGACAGCCGCCGCCGCGCCCGGTGGCAGAGGGGATCGCGGTGCTTCCCCGACTGGCCCCGGTGCGGCACTGGCGATTCGCCGCCGCGCGGGCGTCCGTCGGCCGTCTGTCGGGACAGGTGGACCGGCGGACACGCGGACATGCGGACAATGTCGCCGCTCGCACGGCCGTAGCTCACGTCGGCGGTCATCGGCAGGCCGTAACTCAGGCGCCGTTTGCGGGCCGCCGGGCCGTAAGTCATGCTGGCGCCGTGCCGCCCGGGCGCGTGGCGGTCCGGCCGGCGGCCGTCGGCCGGGCCGGCCGCCGCCGTCACACCAGCTGCCGTCGAGCTGGCCGCCGCACACTCGCACACCAGGATGTGGTGGCGACTCACGTGGAAGTGGTTGGGACAGCGGTTGTTGCCGCGGCCGTAGCGGACGTGCGCCACATCCGGTTCCCACGGGTGCGGCCGGTGCTGGTCTGGCGTGCCGTGTGGTCGGCAGGTGCAGCACGTGCTGCGGCCGAGCGCCGAGCTGTTCTCCGGACCGCATCTTCCAAATTCCCCTCGTTTTTCGGATCATTTCTTCATTTTCCCCGTGCACGTGAGCAGTGAAACATCCGGATACCGTGCGATGCGCATGCTGCTCTTGCAGATGAACTCCTGACATACCAAGCGTTTGAAAGTCTGAACAATATTTTGATAAACTTCCTAATCGCATCATATTCTCGGAAGTTCCGCTGCTCACGTAGATGAGGCACTGAAAGAGCGAGGACGAGTGGCTAGGTCTCCACGGTGCACAAAATCTGGCGCAATTTTTTGTCCAGGTGCTGGCAGTCTTCGTTCAAAGAAAATGTGTTCGGATAGTGCTACGGTACCGTGTGCTACAGTTCTGTAGCTACGGATATAGTGGTACGGTAACGACTCCGTCCACATACATCTCGCAGCACGCCTGCATCACATCACGCCTACATCACATTACGCCTACATCACATTACGCCTACACCATAATATGCCTACACCATACCACGCACGCATTACATCACGCTTGCATAACATCACACGTATATCGCATCACGCCTATGCCACATCCCACCTACATCACATCACACATACATCACATCACGCCTACATTACATCACGCCTACATGAAGTCACGCCTGCATCACGTCAGTACTTACATCACATCACACATACATCACATCACGCCTACATCGCATCACACCTACATCATACCACGCTTGCATCGCATCACACCTGCCTCATGTCACGCCTACATCACATTACACATCACGTCTGCATAACAGTACACACCACGCCTACGTCACATTACACACCACGCCTAAATCACATTACACACCAAGCCTTCATCACATTACGCATCTCGCATCACGCCTATATCGCGCCGAAGAGCCCCGCCATTTGATGTTGCAGTAGGTTCTCAGCTTTCCTTGTTAGCTTGTGCTGCAGTCGAATATCGGCATATTAGTTCAGTCGGTGCTGTATCGGGATTATTATCACGCGACTTTATGTTCTAACCACAGGAGGATGGATGTTCATGACGCTTTGTCGTCGTTGATCGTTGTCAATGGTTTTGGTGATGTCATTCAGTCAAAATGTGTCGGCCGCGGGTATTTTAGTTTGTATGTGTTTTATTCCTGATCCGTACAGGGGCTGCATCTGTGTACACCATGAGATTTGTCAGCAACTACGGAAAACGGCTCAAGTCATCGCATGGCCGCCTGACGTAGATGATTGAACATCCTTTGTCGGTCGGATGGGAAAAATGCAGTTATCGGAAGTTTCACGTCCGATTGCTGAGCTGTTACGTCACCAGGGGAAAATAGCAGGCTGCTTATTGCTGAAATTGAACATGATGAGCAATTAGCCTCACTTTGTATTCATCATCTCACATCACTATTTTTAATTAGCCCCAAATGTTGGATGTGGTAGTGCGGTCGACCAAGGGAGGATCCAGGAATTGTTCCAGGGGGCACTTGTCTGGATGGGTGTCAATTTGTCGGAGTGACACTGCCGCGAAAATACCTGGAGGGACGTCTTTTCCTTGGGAGAGGCGCCTCTAGCCTGAAACGATCGAGGGGATGCACTCGAGGGGATGAGGGGATCGAGGGGATGCACTCGAGCACACTGAGGCACACAGCCTTCTTCTGCCAAAGGGCGCCTGTCGCTGAAGTAATTCGCGGGGGTGTACTTGAGCCTCTCTGGAGGGGCGCCTCTTCCCGGCCGAAGGGTTGCTACCTTCCATGGGGGAGCAAATTCCCCGGTGCCTGTATCCACCTCTGCGGTAGACGAATCAACTAGCCTGTCTGCAAAGGTAATTTATATATCGGAGGTTACTCACGGTCACTGGTGGTGGTTGTTGGTTTTACGACACGTCGTCCGTTGAATCATGCAGCGTCGCCAAACCCTCACACCGATTGGTCGCGGGCGAAGAGTAGTGACAAGTGAGACTCGAACCCACAATATTTCGATTGTGAGACAGGCAACTTACCCCTAGACTACTCGTCCCCACTCACGGTCATCGACTCAACCTGACTTCAGAACCATTGTTTAGCTTCTGAATGCCTCTGGCGTTGCTTTGACTGGACTACTCGTCCCCTGCGTCAAATGCTGATGCTGAACTTTGCATCTATGTTTACCTATGGCTGCAAGAAAATAGCGTATTTTTACTATGCTGTACTGCACTGTACTGTACTGCACTGTATTGTATTGTACTGTTCTGCATTGTATTGTACTGCTCTGCATTGTATTGTACTGTTCTGCATTGTATTGTACTTGCTCTGCATTGTATTGTACTGTTCTGCATTGTATTGTACTGTTCTGCATTGTATTGTACTGTTCTGCACTGCACTGCATTGCACTGCACTGCACTGCACTACACTTCACTGCACTGAACTGAACTGCAATCAGCGCCAACGGCGCTAGCCCTGTTCGCCGTTCGGCAATCAGCAATGCATCAAATTTAGTGATAAACATGAACTTTTAATCGAGATTTGGTTGAAGGCAGGGGAGGATCCCAGGGGTGTCAATGGGTCCATTATCGAAACCCCAAAGATCGATGTTCCCGATGTTTCAACTAATCTGTCATTTTTTTCGCAATCTAAGATCATTTTACTGGACAAATGATGTCTCAAGCAGATGTAATATACTCGAAGGTAGAACAATTTATTTCAGGGGGAATTTCGAAGAAATCTATGTTCTACCATGCAAATGAACAAATGCAACGAAGAATCAAAATATGCAGTTTTAGATAGGAAATGAATTTGTTTGCACGCAAAAATTCCTATACGACCGAACAATTAGTGATTCGTCAGAATCCCAATGTTGTTCACACATTGATACTATCAGACTTGTCATAGCGGAATGCAGAACGGTGTCGCAGTTTTTGAATGTACTGATGCACAAGCTGTGTTTAGACAATGTAACGACCCCGAATCTATGCATTGCGTGCATAATGTTTGGATGTATAGGTGCCACTGACATTGTCAACCTTGTGCTATTGCTCGCGAAGCAGCACATAATAGGTAGGAAAATACAGAAAAATGGAAGAGTATAACTGATGGAAATTTAGGGGAAAATGATGAATACATGAAATATGAAAATGCACTGGAATCAAGAACGAATCAATGCAACAGTTCACGGAAAGGTTGCAACCACTCGTACAAAATGCATATCTCCATATTTAAAATCACCTACCTGGCGACGGTGAAAAAGCGCCGGTGAAAACCGGATAGTGTTTTTAAAAAAATGTTTTAAGCAAACACGACGAACGCTGCCTGTTCAGATGTCATGCTCTATTTTCTAAATCGGACATTTTATTCGTTGCCCCTCCCCTCCCTCAGTCAGGCTTCCGGATTCGCCCCCGGATGAAGGTGGTCCAGTTTTCCAGGAAGGGCTCGATTCCCATTCCCAAAAAGAAGCGACGCGACCGAAGGGCCGTCGAGTTCTGGGAGTCCCTCATGGCCTATCTGGACAACAAAGACAAGCGCGAGATAAAATGCAAGGAGCTAAACGGGAGTTTGGGAAAGTTGGCAAAACTCCCCTGGTGTGGGCAAAACTGTGCAGTCATATTTTATTCCCAGGTTAGGATATGATGAATGTTGTGCGTGATGTTTCTATGCGTTTTGTGGAAGCCGAAATGCGGAGGAATTTCGGCGACTCCGGATTGCGAACCTTAAACAACGTCCAAATAAGTGCCACTTGTTCCGCACCGAAGTACATCTGCCACGTTGTCACGTTGTCTGTAGAGACGGTGTCAGGCGGATCCTGCCAAAATGCCTGTGTTGGCACACTGGCCCACACCGACTGACCGAAAGCAACTTCGGAGTTTCCCCGGCTTGTACACCTACTACAGGAAGTGTGTCAGGAACGTTGTATCCATAGCTGATCATTTGCATGATCCTTTGCATGATCTCACTCGGGAGGCACTAATATTTGACTGGAACGAGTCCTGTACTGAAGCCTTCGAGAGGCTAAATGAGGAACTTACGCATACACCAGTTTTGGGCTATCCCTATATACACAAGACGTTCGTTTTGGATACCGATGCCAGCAGTTGTGGAATTGGAGCAGCTCTTTCTCATGAGCAGGGTGGTTCTGAACACGTCGTGGCTTATTTCAGTCGGTCGCTGTCAACAGCCAAGCGCATCTACTGCGTCACGCGGCGTGCGTTACTCGCGATTGTGAAGGCGATACTTAACTTTCGCCACTGCGTGTGCGGGGCCTCCTTCGTCATTCGAACAGATCATTCTGCTCTGCAATGGTTACGAACCCTCCTAGATTATGAAGGCCAGCTTGCGCAATGGTTGGCTCGACTTGATCAGTACCAGTATGGAATACGATACAGACCTGGTAAGAAGCATGCAAATGCAGACAGTTTGAGTCGACGCCCCTGCACTGATAGATGCAAGCACTGCTTTCAGAAGGAGGTGTTTTTGGACAATCGAGTCGAATGGCCACGTCACGCCATGCTCAAATGACGGCTGGCACCATGGCGGTAGGCGAAGAAGATGCGGATATGAACCAGACCGTACATGGACTTCCGATCTGCTCAGAACGAAGATACAGACGTCTCCTACCTAATCACATGCATACAAGCAGCCAGTGAGAAACCAAATTGGGACGCCATGACCAGCAAAAGTCCTGATGCCAAGCGCTACTGGGCGCAATGGGATCTACTCCAAATAAATGGCGGAGTGTTTCAGCGGCGCTAGGAGTCTCCTGGCGGACAGTCCAGCCTGTGGGTAACATTTGTCCCGATGTCTGACACTACGAAGTTGCGAAAGGACGCTAAGCCTATCATGATCACCTTGACACCAGGTGATACTGTGTGGGTACTCAACCGCGCCGATCCAAATTGTAGCAAAGTTTCCTGTGGGGGACACTTGGAACACAGAAATCCCCCCGTTCATGTAGCGGCAGGTACCGCGACGGAAGTCGTCGTCGCTGCTAACTCGGCAATCACCGCCAGCCGGGCTGTCGAGGCCAGTGTCTATTGTGACCCCTCCCCTCTGATCAAGTAACCCCGGCGCCATTGACCGCCGCGGACCCCGCTGTCTCTGGTGTCTGACGGAAGTTGACGTGTCAGTGTCTGACGGTCGGATGTGGCCGTCTTGGGTGTATGATGATGTGACAGCTTGTTCTGGGCCGTAGCGCCACGAACTACCGTTTCAGCTTACGTAAACATGTTTTGGGTTTATGTGTCTGTCGCCAGTCGTAGAGTCGGCCGACCGGGGCCGAGGCTCAGAGGTGTCTGAGCTGACGGAATGTCTGATACAGTCTGACACGCTGCTGTAGTGCATCGAGTCCGGGCATTGCTCTGGTTAGTTCAGAGCCGCGTGACGATGACGTGTCTCCTGGCGTGTGGCCAAGGGCGGTTGCCCTGATAAGCTATATAGCCGCCGAGCGAGACGGATCGCTCTCTGTTTGGACCTCACCTGACTCTCTCTCTCTCTCTGTCGCTCACTCTGGGTGGTCAGCCGCCCCGGACTGACTACTGCAGGTATGTCTGGAACCAACTGTTTGTAACCGCTGTATAACTGTCGAGATGTAAGCTTGTAAGATGGGAGTAGTATGTTTGAGGATCGATCTGTGTACAAGTTGGAGATTGTGTGTGAACGTTGCTAACAAGAGATTGAGATGATATCAGACTGAGTTTATATGAAGACCTGGATGCAGACATGTGTGAGACGGCTCAGAGCTCTGAGATGGAGATTCAGAGTTATGGACATTATAACCGGGTTCACAAAATCGCGAACGTCGAGGTCCTGTAGACTATTTCACGTACCTATAGAAGTTTACGTGAGACAAAGTTGGAAATGTCTGAGAAAGCTCTGGGGAGTAAAATTTCTCTACATAACGTACGTCACCAAAACTGATTATATCTTGGGAAGGCCCATATGGCGTGGTGAAGCAACTGTCAGCAGTTACATATCGCATTAGAAAGCACAAAGATTCCTCACCCAAAGTGGTCCATTTCAACCGGCTGTGGAAGTTGGATGGACCCGCCAACTTCAGCTGGGAGGAGAAGGAACCTTCTCCATCTTTTGCAATGGGCAGACGCAAATGCCTGTGTGCACCAATGATTCGGGAGCTGACCCTCCAGCAGAACACAACAATCAGAGCGAAGCTATTGTCAGAAGTCAAGACCGCTCTACACGAGTATGGAGAACGCCTACATGGCATTGAGATTATGATATGGGAATTTGAGTTGTTCTTACGTTTTTTGTTGTTGTGTGCATAATTCCTCTTGTATCTTGTACATTTGGTGTCTATCGTCGTCATCTTGTACGTTTCAAAGCCAGCATGGAGTACCTTCAGCTGGTGGACTCGGAGCTGGAAAGCTGGCGGTTCTCCCAAGACATTCGGTAGGAGGATCCGGCTCCTCCTCCGTCTGTTGTATGATTCCCGATATCCGAGTTTCCCAGCATGAGCCTACTATAACTGGGGGACTCCATCGCCCGTGGCGGCGACCTGGGCTGGTGGATGAAGAGGATATGCTTTTCCAACATGCCAGGGGTCGCATGGCCTGGCGCAGCACCGCCTCCAACATCACCAGCGAGGTGGCACGGTGGCGTCAAACGGCGAGTGACGCTGTACATTAAAGAAGGTGCATACAGATGCAGAGTGCTGTTCGACCTTTTGGGCGTGTAAAAGTATTTTTGTCTCTTTCTGGAGCACGCCTGTCGTCTGTTTCGTCACGGAACATTTATTGTGGAGGGGGTAGTGTGACGCACTTTCTTCGCCAATAGCGAACGTGCTGATGCGTCACGGCATTGCTGTAATTTCATTGGTGGATAGTTGCCACCCGAAGTGATGTCGGCGGTGCGTAGTGGCAAGTGGTCAATCATGCTCAGACACTTCTCCGAGACAGGTGAGATTTCCGGGACTGTTCACGATTCACAGCGTATCGATGGGAACGTGCGCTGTGGAGTGGGTCTACCTTAATGCAGGGCGTCGGAGGGGTCGACGTTGTAGTTGAGACACGCCTGTCGTTGGACCATTCGTGGTGCGCCGGTGGGATCGGAGCATTGCACCGTGTAGACTGCAGTCGCGCGCCCGTTCGCTGTGCGTCAGTCGAGTCGTGGCGCTAGGCTGATTCACGATTAGAGTAAGGCGTTCCATCTACAATTTGGATTCCTGATCATTTTCGTCGGTCAGTTGCCGATACAAGTGCAGAAGAGGACCAAACTGAGTTTTCATCGGCAAGGACTGACCATGGCAACAAGGATTGGAACAATATGTCTTGAGCATAAGGACGTGGGCCCCCGCCCTCGTGAGGGATGTTCAGCCCTTTCCAGGGGACCGCTCGGGTTCCAGAAAAAAACCTCTTATTGTCCAGGAGACCTCTCAGGCTACGCAAACACACTCATGCTTCAGGAGTCCTTATCATGCTTCACATCGATCTCCAGAATCTTTTGCTAGTTGCGAAACCCAATGGGAGCATGGAAGGGCACAATGGGCCCTGAAAATCTGGTACCTGAGTGGTAGGCATATGAGAGACGTGAGCATTCATCAAAGGCCTGAAAGACCACATGAAAGATTGCAGGCTACAACGTGCTATCTATTCAGTTTTGCTTTTTTATTGTGGAAACTGAAAAGCAAAATAGTGTGGTAAATACAGACAGTTTTTGGGATACACATTAGTGGGATACACCCTGGGAAAATTCTGCTTTCGTCACCGCCTTGATCAGACCAGCTATGGAAACCAATTTCTACCCATGATTACCTATGCACTGCATTAAACAAACACTTGAAGCCCAGTGTTCACAACACATTTTTAAGATGTCAAACTCAGGGGACGAGTAATCTAAGGTAAGTTGCTCGTCTCACAATCGAAAGGTCTCACCTGTCGCTACTCTTCACCATTGACGAATCGGCGTGAGAGATTGGCGACGCTACATGACTCAACGGTCGATGTGTCGTAAGACCAATAACCAACCAAGATGTCAAACTTACCCAAAGTGGACAATTGCTCTTCTCATTACCAAAAGTGCATATACGTGATAGTTCATTCACGTCCGAACCTGCATGACACTCGTTGAAGCACGATTGTGCTGTGCAGTACAGCACCGTTAAATTGTTGTACCTACTGCGATCTTCCCAGACACAATTACCACCGTCGTGCGTCGTCCTGTGTGTCCTTTCTTGCTCTCGCTCTTGGATCTTGCTTTCGCTTTCGCTTTCGCTCTTCCTATCGCTCTCGCTTTTGCCCTCGCTCTTACCCTCGTTCTTGCTCTCGCTCTGGCCCTCGCTCTTGTTCTTGCTCTTTGTCTCGCTGTCTTTCTGTCTGTCTCCCCAAGCTAACCACCTCAGATCATGTCCAAGGCACGCCCAGCCCTCGTCATTGCGGAGTGTATTAGCAGTCTCTATACCTGCGCGAACAAGCCAACCTGGTCACCAGATGCACATTTAGCTTCACACAGCCACAGCCAGCCCAGCAACAACACAACGGAAAGCATATCCAACTCAGGAACGACACAACTGCACATACGCAACCAACTCGGTAGCAGACGAACCGTAGACAAAATCACTATGGAAATACCGCAGCTACAATTACCCACACCTTGACCAGACCAGATTGAAGCAGACCAGCTAGACCATAGGGAAATGATGTTGCAACGGTGAGGACAACCTGGTCGTTGCTTGTCCATTTTGTGCAATTTCATTCTTAAATGCTTAACCCTCGAGAGAAGTTGTTTTACGCCTTCTTCCCGCCTAAGGTTTCCCATGGTGGATAAAACATGGCGGCGCGCAGTGTCCTGAAATTTGCAGTGCCGTCTCTTTTATCCTTGTTGCATTGGATGTGGATGTTTCAACCTCGGGTCACGCAAGGTCACTGACCTAGCTCAGGTCAAAGAGGGTCACCTCATAAGATGTTTTAATGATTCTAACTCATCTAAATGATAGAATACTTAAATGGAATTAGGTATGCAAGTACAATGAAGCAGTACCTACAAAACGCATCTCTCGGATTTGTGTTTGAGATCAGGAGTTTGAGGTCATGGCCAACTTTGGGCCAATTGTCCTACTTGTGTAACATGCATGTTCTTCGAACCAAATGTTTTCCTTCAAATATATGCAGGCATACGAGAAATTACTTGTCCAATTTGATTGACCTCCGTCGAGTGACCTCAGGCCAAATGAAAAGAAAGTGCGCTAAGTAGGCAAAACCAATTCCAACACTACCGTTCTTATCGCCTATTTCCAGTTTTCATAGCCTAAATAGCATGCAGCTTTAATTGCAGGACCTAATTAGTTATTATGGTTTTAGGGCGCATCAACTGCAGTGGTTATGCAGCGCCCATGAATAGCAGGACCTAAATTACTGAATGAAACTACATCCATGAATCACAGTCAAAGTGAAGGTCATCCTAGGTCTTATTCTCTAACTTTATTAATGGCTCATACATGTGAACATATACTGAAACGAAGTTTACCACCTGATTGCAATTTCGCAATGCTGACAGTGATGTCTTGGACTTGTGTTTGAGTTCAGACCATTGACTGAGCCGAACTGAACATTTTAGCTCGTGATGGACCAATGTGACTATTTGTGTGACGTTGGCTGTGTAACTGGCTCTCGAGTGACGTCAGTATTAATGTTGTACCCCTAACAGAAATTGAGATATGAAATGTGTTTCAGAAGTTAATTGTGTATCCCGTTCGGGTTTTCCAATTACACCCGGTTCGCGGTCATCTATCGCTTCGTTTGGAAGTTAGAGGAGAGTCTTCATTACCCCCTCCACTCCCCGACATGGTGTGCGAATATCCAAATGAGTTAACATTTTGAAAATGACAATTCATGCTGCTTGCGCCAAGTAACCTACACTTGCCAGTAGTGGTCAAATTCGATATAGTTCAGCGCGGACTATTTCCATATAGTGTCAGTAGTCCTAATTTGCGATCACTAAGCTCAGTCCGTTCCAGTCTGGTGTGATCTGGTGTGATCTCGTGTCACCTGGTGTTGCCCGGTACGAACCAGAGTAGCCTGGTTCAATCCGGTGCGATCCAGTTTGGTCCGGTGTGGTCCCGTGTGGTCCCGTGTGGTGGTTGTGGTCCGCTGTGGTCCGCTGTGGTCGGTGTGGCCCGGTGTGGTCCGCTGTGGTCGGTGTGGTCCGCTGTGGTCGGTGTGTCCGGTGTGGTCCGCTGTGGTCGGTGTGGTCCGCTGTGGTCGGTGTGTCCGGTGTGGTCCGCTGTGGTCGGTGTGGTCCGCTGTGGTCGGTGTGGTCGGTGTGGTCCGCTGTGGTCGGTGTCCGGTGTGGTCCGTGTGGTCGGTGTGGTCGTGTGGTGGTGTGGTTGTGGTCGGTGTGGTCCGCTGTGGTCGGTGTGGTCGGTGTGGTCCGCTGTGGTCGGTGTGGCTCGGTGTGGCCCGGTGTGGCCAGGTGTGGTCGGTGTGTCCGCTGTGATCGGTGTGGTCGGTGTGGTCGGTGTGGTCCGGTGTGGTCCGGTGTGGTCCGGTGTGGTCCCGTGTGGTCCCGTGTGGTCCCGTGTGGTGGTTGTGATCCGCTGTGGTCCGCTGTGGTCCGCTGTGGTCCGGTGTGGTCGGTGTGGCCGCTGTGGTCTGGTGTGGTCGGTGTGGTCCGGTGTGGTCCGGTGTGGCCCGGTGTGGTCGGTGTGGTCGGGTGTGGCCCGGTGTGGTCGGTGTGGTCGGGTGTGGCCCGGTGTGGTCGGTGTGGTCGGTGTGGCCCGGTGTGGTCGGTGTGGTCGGTGTGGTCGGTGTGGTCGGTGTGGCCCGGTGTGGTCGGTGTGGTCGGTGTGGTCCGGTGTGGTCGGTGTGGTCGGTGTGGTCCGGTGTGGCTCGGTGTGGTCGGGTGTGGCCCGGTGTGGTCGGTGTGGTCGGTGTGGCCCGGTGTGGTCGGTGTGGTCCGGTGTGGCCCGGTGTGGTCGGTGTGGTCGGGTGTGGCCCGGTGTGGTCGGTGTGGTCGGTGTGGCCCGGTGTGGTCGGTGTGGTCGGTGTGGTCGGTGTGGTCGGTGTGGCCCGGTGTGGTCCGGTGTGGTCGGTGTGGTCCGGTGTGGCTCGGTGTGGTCGGTGTGGTCGGTGTGGTCCGGTGTGGTCTGGTGCCTCATCTGTGGAGCCCCGGGTGCCGGGAGTGTCTACCCGGCTGGTACCCGTCAGCGTTAGGCTAGTCACCGCTAGCTCAGCGGTGGTGTTGGCCAGGAGAACCGGAACTCTGCCCACATCTGCCGCCATACCCGTACAAAACCCACCATCTCCCAAGTTGGCCATGCATAATAGACCTGCTCGGCAGTATGGGAGTTTATGGATTATCAGGAGCATATTATTAGCTTAAAGTGTAATAATTAACCGAGTGAAAGAATTAACTTAACAGCACTGTTCTCGCCTGCAACCGTTTACAGGTTTTTTCAGCCTTCATAGTAATTTCCAGCTGTGCTTACTTTCGTTGAGAAGTCTCCTCTCCTCTGCATTCAATCCAAGATAACATGGAGTGTGGGCTTCTGGTGCTTGGTGTTTGGATTGGAGTCTCGTCGACCAGCTGTGGCCTTTAAAATCTAGAAGATGGAAGATACGGAGCCAATAGTGTAAGAGAAATGTAGCAGGATAGGGCGTGGGGCGAGTTAAGGGAATGGATGCTCGCTCGCCACACATTGACAGGACAAAGTCATTGCAAATTAAGCATTGCCCCAGCTCAAAAATGCATCAGTGCTCTCAACACGCAGGCACCTCAGCCGAGCGGGCGGCGATTTCCCACGTGGCTCGACTGATCACGTCAGGCCTGTCGAGCAGCTTACTGACGAGCCAACGCCGCCTGGTGACCACTCACGCAACTGGCTCGCTCGGCACCTCACTGCCATCTAGCGGTGAGTACGGGCACGTGCGTCAACGGCACGGCCCCGCCAGAGGCAGACTGGCACCCGTGCCGCCACTGATGCACATGACGTCATCGGCGTGTGTGACGTCGCCGTCGGTCCAACGGAGGCGACGTGTTCCGCTACGTCTGCCCGCCCATCCGGTCGGACTTCTGAGGCGTGGCATGCGCGCCTGTGACAAACATATCTCCCTCCGGAGCAGGTCTGACGTTCACGGGCTCGGCCCTCACCGTACCCTGGCTCTGCTCGACCGCAGCCGCCTCCGTCTCCGTCTCCGTCTCAGCAGTCTCCGTCTCAGCAGTCTCTGTCTCTGTCTCACCAGTCGCCGTCACCGTCTCTGTCTCAACAATCACCGTCTTTCTCTCCTTATCGCCAGTCACCGTCTCTGTCTCAGCAGTCTCCGCCTCAGTCTCAGCAGTTACCGTCGCTGGCTCTGTCTCAGCAGTCTCCGTCTCTGCCTCAGCAGTCACCGTCTCCGTCTCTGCCTCAGCAGTCCCCGTCTCGACCGCCGCGGCCCCCGTCGCTGTCGCAGATGGCGCCACATCTCGCTCTGCCTCCGCACCGTGCTCGGAGGCAACACTGGGTGGAGCCAGTTCACCGTTGACTGCTGCGCTCTCTGTGCGACTGCAGCGATGCTCCAGGCTGAGCAGGCTCTCTTGCACTCGACCGATGGCCTCGCGCCGTGCGCTGCGCACCTGCTCGTCGCCCTGAGTGTCCACGTCGTCCAGCCGGATCAGCTGGCGAGTGAGCATCTCATCCAGGTACAGGTACTCCTTGTCGCCCCTGACGCCGTGAAAGGCCGCCAGTCGGTCCGACAGTGGCGCCATCTCGGCCTGCACGGCCGCCACCTTTTCCAGCGCCACCTGTGTGGGCGCTTTCACGACGCGCTGCCGCCGCGCGCCGGCCATGTTGGGTTTGGGCGGAATTTTCGGCGGCTGTCGTGGCGGCGCAGTGTCGGCGCGCTCCGCGTGCGCCGGCATCTTGACGCTGGTGGGACGCCGAGCTGACGACGCCGAGCTGACGCCGCCGAAGCTCACGTGGGACGGCCTGGCGCCCGGCGAGAACGGCTTGGGCGACGAGTTGAAGTAGTTGGGCTTGCCGTAGGTGTGGGCGGGCGGCTGGCTGGCGTCGCGCTGCTGCGCGGCCCGCGCCGCCGACACGTCCAGCGGCAGTGCCGGCCGGCGGCGCGCGCCACTGTCGCGCTCGTCGCCGTCCTCGCCGCCGGCTGGCGCCAGGTCGGCCGCCGGTCGCCGCGACTGCTTCCGCGGCGGCCGCTGCGGCGCCACCGTCGCCGGCTGCTCCACCTCGATCGTGATGGGGATGACGCGTTCGCGCGGCGAGCGGGCGGGCGGCTCGCCGTACGAGCCGTTGGAGCTGGCGTGCGAGCGGGCGTCCTCTTCGGACGTGCAGCAGCCGGAGCCGCCCGACGTGCGCCGCTCGCGCTGCTGGAACGGCTCCGGCTGCTGGAACTGCCGCTCCCGCTGCTGGAACGGCCGCGGACAGAACACGGACGGACGCAGCGGGTCCAGGCTGCGCGGCTGGAAGCGCGCCTCGTCCCCGTCTCGATGCAGCGTCTGTCGGTATTGAGAACTGGTCAGTTCCCGCTGTATTCCCCCTGTGTCCCCGCTGTATTCCCCCTGTGTCCCCGCTGTATTCCCCTGTGTCCCCGCTGTATTTCCGCTGTGTCCCCGCTGTCCCTGTGTCCGCTGTGTCTCCGCTGTGTCCCCGCTGTATTCCCCCTGTGTCCCCGCTGTATTCCCCCTGTGTCCCCGCTGTATTCCCCCTGTGTCCCCGCTGTATTCCCCCTGTGTCCCCGCTGTATTCCCCCTGTGTCCCCGCTGTATTCCCCCTGTGTCCCCGCTGTATTCCCCCTGTGTCCCCGCTGTGTCCCCGCTGCGTCTCCGCTGTATCTCCGCTGTGTCCCCGTTGTATTCCCATGTGTCCCCGCTGTGTCTCCGCTGTATTCCCCCTGTGTCCCCGCTGTATTCCCCCTGTGTCCCCGCTGTATTCCCCCTGTGTCCCCGCTGTATTCCCCCTGTGTCCCCGCTGTATTCCCCCTATGTCCCCGCTGTATTCCCCTGTGTCCCCGCTGTGTCTCCGCTGTGTCCCCGCTGTATCTCCGCTCTATCCACAGTCAGAGGAGCAAAAGGTCGTCACTTTGTCACAGCGGGTCCAGCCTGCGCAACCGACAGGCCATAGAAAAGTGCTCAACGCCTGCCACTTGGTACCTTTCAGAGCTGATGACACCACCGCCGTGGAGTCTGGGATGCATTCGCGCTTACCGTCGACAGATGGAGTGAGTGTATGCGCATTGACCGACGTTGCCTGGTGGTATCTCCTGGTTTTAAAACATTTCTGTCGTTCTAAAAGCTGTCACACGTATCACACCAGCCACCAGTCCTCCTGCCAGCACCCATGGACGGCTAGCACAGTGTCGTGTGCGTTTTGTTTATTGGGTGGTTCGCGACGCACTTTATGCACATTCACGGCTAATGGCGCCGCCCACACTGTCTCGCCGGTGGGCCGCGGGACTTAGAAATGTCCCGAGCGGCGCTAGTGTCGAATCCGGGACCTTTGCTAGCCAGAGCCCAACACCTAAACCACTCGGCCATCCCCGCCATGTGCTGTGTGCGTGTGCGCGTGTGTGCGTGCGTGCGTTCTAATTTCGACATTTTCCTTTACGGGCCATTTTAAATCTTGATATCGTGACCGAAGCTCACGTGACCTACTTTAGCTCTTGGGACAGTCACAATGCAATTTTAAAATGTGCAATGTGGTTTTGTCCCTAAAACTCTACATATCCGTCCAAAATTAGGCATGCATGGTTGTTTTTACGATGGTTTATCGTGGCTTGTTTTAATATGTGTTTAGAATGATATATTACCTAAATACAAGCCTTTTGACTTTCGAGGCACGTGATGAGATGGAAATGTTAGTCATCTCAAAGTGGTGTTTAGTGAGCTTCACGGTTTGCTGGCTCAAATATTCCATGCTTTCCTCTTTGATCTAGGCTATTTTTATTATCTACGAGTGTACAGCGATGCGCGTTCATCCACTGTTTGTATTTAATCTTATCCATGTCACCATCTGGGGCTAAATCACCTTCACTCTCTTCTGATTTGTCCGCGGGGATAATCCTCAGAAAGTTCATCACTCGTGTTCACCAGGGCAGTCCTCACAGCTGTGCATCATGCAATCATGGCTTTCCGTGCTTCATACAGCGTGGTCGAGGAGGTTTCGGTATCTGAGACCAGGAAGGCCGAGAGCGGATATGAGCAGTTTTGGACTCTGGTGATAAGTGCACATACATACCGAGTGCGTCCCACTGATGCCGGCCAAGACGCAATGCTTCGGACGAGGGGTAGCTAAGGGTTAAGAAGCCAGTGCAAGGGTTTTCAGTGGTTTGCTTGCATACATCATATGTTTCACATAAGTTTCCTAAAACAAGTCTTTCTAAACTCCACTTTTGGTTTCATCAGCCTGTCGCACCGTGACACGGTCGGTCTTGCCGAACACACATCCGGCTGATGCGGTCCGACTCATACAATAGCTTTGCTTTCACCTTGTCTGTGTCCGACACCCTCAGAAATTGCTTCGCTTTGCAGGCAGCACGGCCAGCGAGAGTGAACAGTGAGCACTGGACACTCAAACACAGCGCCACCACTTGTTTGTGCCCTTCCTGATATTTCACTACATACGAATTTTTTTTTTTCGCGATGCAAGAAACTGTTGTGCGCATGGTTTCCCGGCCCCCAGAATAAGATTGCTATGTTGTGGATGCTTCTCTTTCCTTGCAACTAATCGTAAGGCATAACTCATAAATCATCTGCCACCACAATTTGGAGACACCTTGCCATTTCTTTTTAACCTTCCACCTCATCAGTTAGAATACTTCTGCAACACAACACTCAGGGTCAGATAACCAACCTTATCATCCCAAAACGTGCCTCGAACGTCAAAAGGTCTGCATTTCAGTAATCTACCGTTTAAACTGATTGCTCTTCATTCAGTTAAAGGCCTCAAAGGACATACGTGTTGGGTGACATCTAAACAGTACCCAAGGCAATAACTACTTGACCGGTGACCGAGTCTTTCTTCATCTTTATCTTAAATGGCAAAGCTGCGTTCGCCGCATCTGATAACACCATGCAATCATTTTCGTCAATATATAAAATATCGTGTAATATTTTGGCCCCTTTACTGGCCAAATGATTACACGATAGCTGGCCCATTCCATGTCGATGTGCCATGGAATGGGCCAGCTGGCATCCAGCGGGCCCAGCTGGCATGCTCCGACCGATCCGACAGTCGGCATTTAAAAAATATATATAATCCAAGTTGTTGCTGGGGTGGCTTTAGGAACCAGGGTTCTATTGCTAAGCGGAGCTTGTTGCGTGAACCCTGGCCCCACCACCCGACCCATGCATTCCAGTTCAACGGCAGAATTTTGATCTAAAGTTTAACGTGCCGTCAATGCACCGACACGGCCGCACGGTAGCTCGTCCCCGGCCTTATCGGGCCAGCTGCCAACTGACACTCTCGGCCGGGGGCTAAATGCGAGCGCGCGAATTGACTCGAACTCTGTGTTGCCAGGACAGAGGAGACCAGTGCAGGCCAGCGCTCTAACCAACTGAGCCACCTGGGCGGCGTATGTTGGAATGTGCTCGTAACAAGCCACAACGAGACCAGCCCCACGGGGTCGAGTTGTTTTTCTCCGGAGCCGGATGATTGGCGTTCTGGTTTTCGAAATTTATCACGTTGTCGTCGCGGTTTCGCTGTCCTCCCACGGCCCGTGTCTCCGCCACACCTCCGCCCACGCAGTGTTAACGTAGATGGCGGCCGGGTGCACCGGAAGGTCAACGTGGGAAGCCAACGTGGGAAGCTAATTTAGGAAGCCTACATGTACATGTACATGCACAATGTCACCTGTATTGGCGGGTGACCCTGCGTTCCGTACCGCAACATCACCTGTACTGGCAGGTGACCCTGCGTCCCCTGCCGCCACATCACCTGTATTGACAGGTGACCCTGCGTCCCCTGCCGCCACATCACCTGTATTGGCAGGTGACCCTGCGTCCCCTGCCGCCACATCACCTGTATTGGCAGGGGACCCTGCGTCCCCTGCCGGTCAGGTGGCGACACGGACCGCCGCAGCACGTGAGATGGAGACACGGACCGCCGCAGCACGTGAGATGGAGACACGGACCGTCGCCGCAGCACGTGAGGTGGAGACACGGACCGCCGCAGCACGTGAGATGGAGACACGGACCGCCGCAGCACGTGAGATGGAGACACGGACCGTCGCAGCACGTGAGATGGAGACACGGACCGTCGCAGCACGTGAGGTGGAGACACGGACGACACGGACCGCCGCAGCACGTGAGGTGGCGACACGGACCGTCGCAGCACGTGAGGTGGCGACACGGACCGCCGCAGCACGTGGGTGGAGGTGGCGACACGGACCGCCGCAGCACGTGAGGTGGCGGCACGGACCGCCGCAGCACGTGAGGTGGCGACACGGACCGCCGCAGCACGAGAGGTGGAGACACGGACCGCCGCAGCACGTGAGGATGGAGACACGGACCGCCGCAGCACGTGAGGTGGAGACACGGACCGCCGCAGCGGACGCCGCAGAGTGGGGGAGACACGGACCGCCGCAGCACGTGAGGTGGAGACACGGACCGCCGCAGCACGTGAGGTGGAGACACGGACCGCCGCAGCACGTGAGGTGGCGACACGGACCGCCGCAGCACGTGAGGTGGAGACACGGACCGCCGCAGCACGTGAGGTGGAGACACGGACCGCCGCAGCACGTGAGGTGGCGACACGGACCGCCGCAGCCGGTCAGGTGGCGACACGGACCGCCGCAGCACGTGAGGTGGCGACACGGACCGTCGCAGCACGTGAGGTGGAGACACGGACCGCCGCAGCACGTGAGGTGGAGACACGGACCGCCGCAGCACGTGAGGTGGAGACACGGACCACTGCCGAAGCGTGACGCCGCCTGAGGGGGCAGCCGCGCGGACTGCCGGGCCGGACACCACTGCTGGTGCCGCCGCTGGTTGTGGCGCTGTACCCAGAGGTGTACCAGCTGACAGGGCGCGGATGGCCCCGAGGTAGTCGTATCCCACAAGATAGCGTATAGTGATACATGGCTGAGTGAGTCCCCCTCTCCCTCACACAAAACAGAGAGCGCAACTTTGATAAACAACTTGGCCAACTCCACAGGGGAATTTCAGCGAACGTAGTCGGAGCAGTCGCGGAAGTACGACGTCCGGCCTGATTGGCTATCGCGGCACTGGGAGGTGACGGCGTGCCGTGCAAGGAAGCATGCTGCCGGTCGGCCGGTCGGTCGGTCGGTCGGTCGGTCGGTCGGTCTGCCGGCCGGTCGGTCGGCCGGTCTGCCGGTCTGCCGGTCTGCCGGTCGGTCGGTCGGTCTGCCGGTCGGTCGGTCGGGTCGGTCGGTCGGCCGGTCGGTCTGCCGGTCGGTCGGTCGGTCGGTCGGTCGGTCTGCCGGTCGGTCGGTCGGTCGGTCGGTCGGTCTGCCGGTCGGTCGGTCGGTCGGTCGGTCGGTCGGTCGGTCGGTCGGTCGGTCGGTCGGTCGGTCGGTCGGCCGGTCTGCGGTTGCCGGTCGGTCGGTCTGCCGGTCGGTCGGTCTGCCGGTCGGTCGGCCGGTCGGTCGGTCTGCCGGTCGGCTGAGGGTGTCTTCTTTTGCGTCGTAGGAGTGGTCGGGCTTGGCCTTTCACCACTTTCACGGAAAAATGACTGATGAAAGATAATGATAAGAGGGAACCAAAAATGCGAATAGCTATATAAATAAAATGTAAAATATATAATAAGTATAATACGATATATAGACATCATAAGAGCATGTTTTTTTAACGATGAGATATGATGAACGCCTTCGTCCGAATGCTGCTTCCAGTGGTAATGGGCGCACATGAAGACATTTGTGTGCACAGGCTACGTGTGAATCCTCCTCAAGCTGTCAAGCTGTTCACATCATTGAAGGACGGTATGATATTTGGTCCAGACAAGTATTAGTAAAAATCCCTGGACAAAACAAAATAAAGGAAAAAAGCCGCGGCCGAAGTCGGGGTTCAAAATTAGCCTCAGAATAACCATAGGACCAGATAAATAATTCGAGGTCAATGAAGATGGGCTTTATTGAAATCGTCAAGTGAATGAGTTCAATGCCGTCAAAGGAACCTGGATAGATCATGGCAGTCTAGTTGTTCATTTCTGTACAACTGACCCTCAAATGTACGTATTTTGGGATGTTGCATTATGGTATGTTCAAGGCATCCATGATCTCAGAGGTCGGAGGTGATATTTTTTCATAACTCCTAGCTCCATTGTCTGCATATGTTGTTGCCACAAGTTTTAGAGAGATTCCCCGTGATCGACAAGCATGTTTCAGTGGCGGATAGTGAATAGACCTGTAGGAAAGATACACCAGAAAAACACTGGGGCTGCATCCCGTGCCCATAAGCACTGCCCATCCCATACTTGCGACGACTACGCGAGTGGATGAGGCCGATACTCATTGTTTGGCTTGGAACGTCCTGTGGACTAGTAATATACATTGTGCATATATTGTTGGACATTGCTGGAACGCTGACGTAGCTGAGTTTCAGCACAACCAAGACCACAGACAGACACCACTGATAGCTTCATCCGGACGGAGGCGAGATATTTCAGTTCCTGTTCACCCAGCTCCAAAAGCCGACCTGTCCACCCAGCCGAAGTGGCTCCAAAAGTGCAGGACTTTCAGCTGACTGTCGGTGACGTCATACACTGAGTGGCTCCGTCGGTCAGCGCCAGGTGACGTCGCCGTCAGAGCAGACCGCTGGTGACGTCATGCACTCGGTGGTTCGGTCGGCCAGCGCCGGGTGACGTCACCGTCAGACTTGTGACGCCGGACGGATGGGAATGCATGGCGGCGTTTTCTCATGCAACTCCATCACCACCAAGCGTGGGAACTCCATTACGGGTGGATCTGAAGAATGGGGTGGGCCACACCATGCAAAGCAGTGCCTAGTGGAATGACGCGCAAGTTTTCACAATTACCGGCTCACATTTGCATCTTGCACGAATGAAGATTTCTACTCCCCAAGTATTATTGAGATATTTCTGGGAATTTCTAAGAGAAACCCGACGACTTATTAATTGGACCAAAAATATATATACATGTCTGGTATGTGTGTGGGGGGTATGTGTGTGTGTGTGTGTGTGTGTGTGTGTGTTTTTTTTTTTTGTTTTTTTTTTTTTTTTTTGTGTTTTTTGTGTGTGTGTGTTGTGTGTGTTTGTTTTGTGTGTTGTGTGTGTGTGTGTTGTGTGTGTGTGTGTGTGTGTGTGTGTATGTGTGTCTGTGTGTGGCGTGCGTGTGTGTGATAAATGCGTGCAGAGATATGGATAGTAATGTGTACATTACTATATGTAAGGGAGATTCATGTGTGCATCCCTGCAATGGCAATGTGGTCTCCCATTCCATTACTGCTTCGCACTACTATTACATTTTCCGACCTTATTCACAGGAGCTCTCTGTCCCATGCCCAGTGACATAGTTTCCTGCTCGATCCCAAGCGAGACGGCCTCCTGTCTAACCCTAATGCATGCCGTCCCCTGCTTTACTCCCATTCATGCCGCCTCCCATTGTATGGCTGTTGACACGGCCTCCTGTTCCATCACCACTGACACGGCCTCCTGTTCCATCCCCTCTGGCACGACCTCCCGGTCCATCCCCACTGGCACGGCCTCCTGTTCCGGCCGCCGGCGACCAGCAGTGACCTCATCCGGCCGGACCCCTCCCTCATCCCCGGGACGTCAGATGTGGTGGTCTCCGCCAGCCCCTGATGGTAGCCCATCAGACCCTGACTGCCGCCCACCAGCTCCTGGCCGCCGCCCATCAGATCAGCCCCTGACTGCCGCCCATCAGACCCTGACTACCGCCCATCAGACCCTGACCGCCGCCAATCAACTCCACCAGTCGACCGAGCCGTAACCGAAAAAGGCATCGCAGACGATGGCCGCCGGCGGTGGCTACGGCCAGTTTGTCGTGATAAGCTGTCGGACAGTCGACCTTGGCGACAGCAGCGGTGAGTCACCCCAGACCTTGGCCCACGCGCGCATATACGTGTGTCGGATCGTGCTCGAAACAGACGAATGGTCACACGCAGATGAATCCGCTCGCCCGCCACGCCAAGAATCCATCTGACGGTGTTCAGAATGAGCAGCTGACGGAAACAGTGGTTGCCGACACGACCAATGTGGCGGTCAATTAACACTCGCACGTCCGGAGGTCCGCGCCAACTTCGCATGTCCGGGGGAGCAGATGTCTGCCCCCCTAGGATCTCTAGAACTATGCTAGCTAGCGACAAACGGAAAACGGCGTTGGATAGCTGGTGACGGGCTCTATCGAAAGTGCTTCGGTCATTGTTAGCTCAGGCCAACATTCAGGTCACTGGGTCATCATAGGTCAAATTCGACCAGATCAGGTGGGACTCAGATATTGACACCTATATCAGGACCTGCAACAGATAGAAACAAACGGCGAACGCTATTCGACAGTCCTTGAAATGCGCTATCGACAATAGGCGGTGTAATTTAAGGTCAGGTCAACCGAAAGTCAGGTCAAGGTCATGAAGTCATGACCTCAGATCAAGGTCATGGAGTCGCTTACGGAGGTCATGTAATGTACCAATCGATACGTCTTGGCGATACAAGCACAATGACGGTAATTTCAGCCTTCTAGCTCAATGCAGTGCAGTATAATGCCCAGAAATGTGTAGTGACCTCAGGTGACCTCAAAGACCTTGGTGAGGTCACTGAGCAAAAAATATCAGCGGTAGCATTGAGCATAGCTTCCATCTACATACCACAACCGTTGTGAGATCATTCCGAGCACAAATATGTAACCAGGAAACACAAATATGTAATTGTATATTTTACCATGGCCCTATAATGGGGAAGCCGTGGCCGCGACCTGACCTAAGGTCAATGCTACGAAAAAAAACGATATACACATTATGGTCCCTGATGAGATCATGACATGTTATAAGTTTGAAATCAATCGCCCAATTATTGTGGAAGTTATGCCACCTAGAACTCCGAGTGTAGTTGGGCCACTTCGCCTGACCTGGTGACCTGACCTGAGATGACCCATGGTTAAAAATATATGATGGTATGCGGAAAAGACCAATGAACAGCTATGCGAGGTTTGGCCTTGGTAACCTGATTAGTTTGGCGGAAATGAGGAAAAACCGGAGGGGGCAGATATCTGCCCCCCCCGGACGTGCACGGGTTAAAGCCCGTGTCGACGCTGCCCCTCGCCGACTAAGCAAGGCATGGCGGTCTCTTCTCATCAGCAAGTCAGTAGGATCGCGTGCGGCCAAAACCAACTCTCGCCTTTCTAACTTGAAAATCGTCCCAAAGATGCAGATCACGCATGTTGCAAAGTATAAACGTGAGATATTATGCTCGACTCCTGGACATTCCTCAATAAAAGCTTAAACATATTTATTGCAGACTTGGCGGTCCAGAAAACAATAACTGAACCGCTCGATGCTTTCACAGAAAAGAATCGGGTCCCTGCAACCTGCTTTTTCTTGTTTCGTTAAATATTTACAAGGTCAATTAATTCACCTATGCTGCAGGTGTATCGCTATGTGTATAGGTCCTTAGATCCAACATCTTCCCACAAACTTCAGTGTATTCTCGCTCAATTAGCAGTTGTTTCCTGGTCTTTGATACGGATTAATAGTCATCGGTGGAGAGAGATAGGAGCATAGATAGAGCTAGAGGAAACCAGAGATATAGGAGTTACAGTGAACTTCGAGACTTGCCGGATCACAAGGGTCATTTTTACCGCTTGTAAAACAAGTGTGTGTTTGCAAGCAGAGGAAGGGGCGAAGCTCAAAGCTCAAGGGTCAGACTGTGAGAGCGCAGGGCGGTGGGAAATGTGTGGGAAGTAGACAAACTCCCACATACACGCGAGAGTGCTGGGCAGTGGGCAATGGGCGATCAGTAGATAACCTCCCGCCCCACATACTCGTGAGAGTGCTGGGCAGTGGGCAAATGGGCAATGAACGGGCACCAGATGAACTTTTTGGTGACAATGGATGGGCAGCAGATAAACTCCCGTGCCACATACTCGTGAGAGTGCAGGGCAGTGGACAATGGACGGGCAGCAGATAAACTCCCGTGCCGCATACTCGTGAGAGTGCAGGGCAGTGGACAATGGGTGGGCAGCAGATGAACTCCCGTGCCACATACTCGTGAGAGTGCAGGGCAGTGGACAATGGGTGGGCAGCAGATGAACTCCCGTGCCACAAACTCGTGAGAGTGTAGGGCAGTGGACAATGGGTGGGCAGCAGATGAACTCCCGTCCTACATACTCGTGAGAGTGCTGGGCAGTGGACAATGGGTGGGCAGCAGATGAACTCCCGTGCCACATACTCGTGAGAGTGCAGGGCAGTGGACAATGGGTGGGCAGCAGATGAACTCCCGTGCCACATACTCGCTCATCAGCGCGCGGCGGTCGGCTCGCGGCGGGTAGTTTTGGCGCGACGACAGCAGTAACGGTGCTGCCGCTGGCGTCAGCTGATGGTGCCGCCACCATCTGAGTCACGTGGTGCATGCATCGACCGACTGTCGGCCAGACACTCGGGTCACGTGACCACGGCTGCTCTCGACCTAGACGGCGGCGGCTGGCCAGAGGCGGAGCTTCCTTATGTTGTTTAGCGGCGTCTGGGCCCCACCGTCCTCGCCTTACGGCTGATGTTGGTCAGGGACAGGTCAGTAGATAATGGCTGGTGGTGGTCAGGGACAGGTCAGTAGATAATGGCTGATGTTGGTCAGGGACAGGTCAGTAGATAATGGCTGGTGGTGGTCAGGGACAGGTCAGTAGATAATGGCTGGTGGTGGTCAGGGACAGGTCAGTAGATAATGACTGGTGGTGGTCAGGGACAGGTCAGTAGATAATGGCTGGTGGTGGTCAGGGACAGGTCAGTAGATAATGACTGGTGATGGTCAGGGACAGGTCAGTAGATAATGGCTGATGTTGGTCAGGGACAGGTCAGTAGATAATGGCTGGTGGTGGTCAGGGACAGGTCAGTAGATAATGGCTGGTGGTGGTCAGGGACAGGTCAGTAGATAATGGCTGGTGGTGGTCAGGGACAGGTCAGTAGATAATGGCTGATGTTGGTCAGGGACAGGTCAGTAGATAGTGGCTGATGTTGGTTAGGGGCAGATCTGTAGATAATTGACGCGCTGAGATATGGTCAAAATCTGGTGGCTGGTCCAGTGTGGTCTGGTGACTGGTCCAGTGTGGTCTGGTGGCTGGTCCAGTGTGGTCTGGTGGTTGGTCCAGTGTGGTCTGGTGGTTGGTCCAGTGTGGTCCGGTGGTTGGTCCAGTGTGGTCTGGTGGCTGGTCCAGTGTGGTCTGGTGGCTGGTCCAGTGTGGTCTGGTGGCTGGTCCAGTGTGGTCTGGTGGCTGGTCCAGTGTGGTCTGGTGGCTGGTCCAGTGTGGTGTGGTGGCTGGTCCAGTGTGGTCTGGTGGCTGGTCCAGTGTGGTCTGGTGTGGTAGTGGTGGTCCAGTGTGGTCTGGTGGCTGGTCCAGTGTGGTCTGGTGGTTGGTCCAGTGTGGTCTGGTGGCTGGTCCAGTGTGGTCTGGTGGTTGGTCCAGTGTGGTCTGGTGGCTGGTCCAGTGTGGTCTGGTGGTTGGTCCAGTGTGGTCTGGTGGCTGGTCCAGTGTGGTCTGGTGGCTGGTCCAGTGTGGTCTGGTGGCTGGTCCAGTGTGGTCTGGTGGCTGGTCCAGTGTGGTCTGGTGGCTGGTCCAGTGTGGTCTGGTGGCTGGTCCAGTGTGGTCTGGTGGCTGGTCCAGTGTGGGTGGTGGTGGTCAGTGTGGTGTGGTCAGTGTGGTGGTGGCTGGTCCAGTGTGGTCTGGTGGCTCCAGTCCAGTGTGGTCTGGTGGCTGGTCCAGTGTGGTCTGGTGGCTGGTCCAGTGTGGTCTGGTGGCTGGTCCAGTGTGGTCTGGTGGCTGGTCCAGTGTGGTCTGGTGGCTGGTCCAGTGTGGTCTGGTGGCTGGTCCAGTGTGGTCTGGTGGCTGGTCCAGTGTGGTCTGGTGGCTGGTCCAGTGTGGTCTGGTGGCTGGTCCAGTGTGGTCTGGTGGCTGGTCCAGTGTGGTCTGGTGGCTGGTCCAGTGTGGTCTGGTGGCTGTCCGGTGGGGTCTGGTGCCCAGACCAGAGGAGTCAGACCAGTGTGGTGTGGTGGCCGGTCCAGCCTGTCCAGCTCCGTGGGTACCAGTGTCCGACAAGCGTGACGGTCGTGAACAATGGAGAGTCACGTGACGTGACGCTCGTGAGGAGCCGCCAGTCACGTGACTTTCCTGTTGCGTGACGCGTGACTAACGCTGTCTGGGCGGCGGCCGCAAGCAGTGCCCAGCCGCCATTCCCTGCCCAGTGTGAAGATCGCGCTTTGCGGTCTCCTTCGCCGGGCCGATCACCACCTGCACGCCAGCAGGCTTTCGCCCGCTGAAAATACCCGCCACGGGGTCAAGTGGTACGCTGCAAGTTCACTGGTTCTGTGCCGTAGACAAGCTCGGCATACAGCCGTCAACACACAGAGGCCGATGCTGTCCTTGGGCTCCATCCCTGAGGCATGCTATTCAGGGCGGGTGAGGAGAAGAGTATCTCGTCAGCTCCAGTGCTTCTCCTCTAACTGTTGCAGTTCCCATGGCGGCGGCAGATGTCTGGTTTCCTCGACTGCAGTAGGTACGACGGCTGTCACTGACGCGACCTGGGAGCTGGCACCGTCAGGTACAGGTCGTGTACAGGCGCTGGTACAGGCCAGGTACAGGTCGTGGCGTGTACATTTCTCGAGGCATAGGGATATCGGGCGCCAACACCGGTACAGCGCGTCCTCGGTTGAAGGCAGCTGGTTGGTATAGCGTGTGGGTATGCATCAAGCACTTGAGCACTGGCGTACTTCCTGTACACAGAGGTACACAGATACACCTTCTGTGCACTCTCCGGTACACCGAGATACTTCGACACGTACACTGAAGTATTTCCAAAGTCTAGCAGAACTAAGCGCTGTAGTTCGGAATACGCTTGTCAAAGCGGCAAGGTACTGGCTCAGAGGCATCGACGCCGCGGGCGACGACTGCCCCCACCCACATCATCACCGCAGGAGACGACTGCCCCGCCCACATCGAGACCGTGGGCGACGACTGCCCCGCCCACATCAGCGCCGAGGGCAGCGACTGTCCCCTCCCACGTAGTGACAGTCCCACGTACTTCACCGTCGTAACTCTCACGCCGAAGACTTTAGTCCGCGTATCACCACATCAAATACTCAAAGCTAACCCCAAGAAGCGGTAGACGGCTATGGCTATTTAAACCCGACCACTATGACAATAGCATGTCTCATGGACCACAAGCAGCATATCGGGATGCAGCGCAATGCATTCATGCATCCAACGACGTTGCGTTAAACATCTGAGATATCCATGCGACGACAGACGAGTCTATCGTCGACAAGTCACCAATCGGGCTCGCGGCGGGGCTTATTGGGAGTCACAGTGATCGTGTTGCCAGGTGCGCACCCAGGATTTTTTCATGGGGGCCCGGACCGAAAAGGGCACTTGGGCGGCTCCAAAAGGGCACTTGACCGGCTCCAAAAGGGCACTTTGCGGCCCGTGGCACACTGGAATGTTTGTTGACCGGGAGCGGGGTGCGTGAATTTTCAATACCGCATAGGACAGGAAAGGGAACGGGGGAATGTCATTTTTAGGCCAAAAGGGCAGTTTTGGGCCCAAAGGGCACCTTTGGCACAGGCGGGGCACATGAGGCAGGTGATTTTGGGGCTAAATTTGGGACATTCCAACCAAGGGGGCACTTTTCGGTCAAAAGGGCACTTTGGTCCCATGGGGGGCGGGCCCCCTGCCCCCCCATCCGGTGCGCCACTGTGTGTCGCCGTAGTCTTCTACCAGACTGGCAGACCTCCCCCTCCCCCCGGTTCATGGACCCTGTGCATCAGTAATGCGAGTACCGGAAGTGATCAAACGCGGCTGCCGCAATCTGACCACTCCTGGGTCATCGAGTTGCTCCAACAGATGCTGATGCGCCAGGAGTGAAAAGGTCGTTGAACTGGCACAGTCTGTGGCGTCTCTCCAGCATGTGCAAAGACTCGGATCAGTTACACACTCGGCACCAACTGGCACTTCCCACAGGAGCGAGCCTGTAGTGTGCTCCTCAGCAGGGCCTACGCCAGCAGGACGAAGTGCTGCCACCGTCAGTCAGACCCCGTATTGCTTCGGCCTGCATAGCGATCCGATATTGCCTCGACCTGGATAGCGACAATGCCGTCCATAATGTCGTCCGCAGCGTCTCGTGTCGCTATTTATGCATGGTGACTGGAGCTGCTGCAGTGTCAGCGGACAAGCACCCCCGGCCTGTGTCAGGTCATCTCGTCACCAGTTCCGGTCGGCGGAAGGTCGACTGTTGCCGCCGGCACGACTGCCGACCGACACCGATTTCACCGGTTGCGATTCCGATTTCTATGCACTTCCAGCGTCAATCGTGGAACTCCAGCACTGAAGAGGCCAAGACGATGTTGCGAGCGCAGGAGGAAGAAAGAGCGGAAACTGGTAGCGTTGCAGGATAGAGCTGGCTGGCAGCTGAGTGCTGCCAAATCGAGAGCCAGATGCACGGTGCCTGGTGGCAGCGTGTCAGCTGGCAGATACCATCTGCCAGCTAGCCGGCCCGGCTCCAGCTGTCAATTTAATTGACTTGGAATAATCCAAGTCAATTAAACTTCCTTCCTTTCTTGAATTGTCCGTGAAGGTACTCATCTCCTGGTCCTCAATTATCGCATCCACCACTACTTGTGAAGCCTGCAGTCGTGATCAATTTGTTGTGCTCAGAAGAGCTGCAATGGGATTTAGCTCCACATCTGATGATCGCAACACCGCGATGCGCGGACTGCCGTCGAAGCCCTTTGGTCCCGTTCTCCTCCCGTCCACATCTTACTTAATCTTACTTAATCTTACTTAATAGGATCTTTCTTAATCTTCGGGGTCCAGGGAGCGACCGTCCCCATTTCCCCTTAGTGTTCACAATGGAGATTTGGCGCCAATCCGGGAAGCTCAAGTCCAATTTCTCTGAACGAAATTTTACAGTCGAAGGTGCTCCCTCGAGTGAAATAGGCGCTCCTGTGGGAAGGCCCAGACAGCCAGTCGTGTCTACACCAGACACAGGGCCGGACAGTCCCAGACAGCCAACTGTGACTGCTTCAGACACAGGGCCGGACAGTCCCAGACAGCCAGCTGTGACTGCTTCAGACACAGAGCCGGACAGTCCCAGACAGCCAACTGTGACTGTTTCAGACACAGGGCCGGACAGTCCCAGACAGCGAACTGTGACTGCTTCAGACACAGAGCCGGACAGTCATAGACAGCCAGTCGTGACTGCTTCAGACACAAAGCCGAACAGTCCCAGACAGCCAGCTGTGACTGCTTCAGACACAGGGCCGGACAGTCCCAGACAGCCAGCTGTGACTGCTTCAGACACAGGGCCGAACAGTCATAGACAGCCAGTTGTGACGGCTTCAGACACAGAGCCGGACAGTCCCAGACAGCCAACTGTGACTTTTCAGATAAAGCCGGACAGTCCCAGACAGCCAACTGTGACTGCTTCAGACACAGAGCCGGACAGTCACAGGCAGCCAGTCGTGACTGTTTCAGACATAGGTCCGGACAGTCCCAGACAGCCAGTTGTGACTGCTTCAGACACAGAGCCGGACAGTCCCAGACAGCCAGTTGTGACGGCTTCAGACACAGAGCCGGACAGTCCCAGACAGCCAACTGTGACTGCTTCAGACACAGAGCCGGACAGTCCCAGACAGCCAGTTGTGACTGCTTCAGACACAGGGCCGGACAGTCCCAGACAGCCAGCTGTGACTGCTTCAGACACAGAGCCGGACAGTCCCAGACAGCCAACTGTGACTGCTTCAGACACAGGGCCGGACAGTCCCAGACAGCCAACTGTGACTGTTTCAGACACAGGGCCGGACAGTCCCAGACAGCCAGCTGTGACTGCTTAAGACACAGGGCCGAACAGTCCCAGACAGCCAGCTGTGACTGCTTAAGACACAGGGCCGGACAGTCCCAGACAGCCAACTGTGACTGTTTCAGACACAGGGCCGGACAGTCCCAGACAGCCAACTGTGACTGCTTCAGACACAGAGCCGGACAGTCCCAGACAGCCAATTGTGACTGCTTCAGACACAGGGCCGGACAGTCCCAGACAGCCAACTGTGACTGCTTCAGACACAGAGCCGGACAGTCACAGGCAGCCAGTCGTGACTGTTTCAGACTATAGGTCCCGACAGTCCCAGACAGCCAGTTGTGACTGCTTCATGACACAGAGCCGGACAGTCCCAGACAGCATCAGTTGTGACAGCTTCAGACACAGAGCCGGACAGTCCCAGACCAGCCAACTGTGACTGAAGACCTCGATGAGATCTCCTCTCAGCCTTCTATATCTAAGTGAAAACATATTCAATTTCTTCAATCTTTCCTCATATGCCAGGTTGCTTATGCCATTAACCATTTTTGTAGCCCTCTTTTGTACTCTCTCTAAAAGCCAACAATCTTTTTCATAGCTAGGAGACCAAGCTTGGATGCAGTATTCCAAATGTGGCCTGACGTATGCACAGTAAAGCTTCCTGATCACTTCCTCACTTCTGTATGATACATTCCTATTTATTGCCCCGAGCATTCTCAGTGCCTTCTTCCTGGCTTCCCTTGGTCTGTTCTGATGCCCCCAATTTTGTGTTTAGAATAACACCTAAATCCTTCTCCTGTTGAGTCACTGATAGCACTTGGCCACCCATCAAGTATGGAGCCTTCATATGGTGCTTACCTACATGCATGATTTTGCACTTATCAAAGTTAAATTTCATTTGCCATTCTTCGGACCACTTCACAAGTTCGTCTAAGTCTTTTGCTGCGAGATATGCTCATCCTGACCTGTTATTGCCCTAAAGACCTTCAAATCATCTGCAAATTTCAAAACTTTACTGCTTAGGCCACTTTCAATGTTATTTACAAATATAATGAACAGTAATGGCCCTAGTACTGACCCCTGGGGGACTCCACTAAGAACATTTTGCCATGATGACTTTGTACCATTTAGCATCACTCTTTGCTGTCTATCTGAAAGCCACAACTCTATCCATTTTTAAGATGCTACCTGCAATACCATGGGACTGAAGCTGTATCATTAACCGTTTATGGGGTACCTTGTCAAAGGCCTTACTAAAGTCAAGATATGCTACATCAACCTGATTTCCCTGATCAAATTGTTCTGTGGCGAAGTTCAAAAAGTCCAAGAGGTTTGTGAGACACGATCGTCCTTTTCTAAATCCATGTTGAGTATCTTGAATCAATCTGCTACCTTCCAGATAACTAACTATTCTATCCTTGATAATTGATTCGAGTACCTTGCAGACTAGGGATGTGAGACTTATTGGCCTATAGTTTTCAACTTTCCCTCTTTCTCCTTTCTTGAAAATAGGAACTACATTTGCCCTTTTCCAATCGGTTGGAATTTCATTATGTGAAACTGATCTACAAAATATTATACTAAGTGGAAATGCCAGTTCCTTTTCAGTTTCCCGCAACACCCTAGCATAAATATCATCAGGTCCTGCTGCCTTATTTGGCTTTATTTTCCTGATATGATTGTAAACAACATCACTACCAATGAAATCAACATCATTTGTCAGATCCCATGTATCTGAACTATGGTGTACGGTCGGCAGATTGGTCATATCTTCCAATGTAAACACTGATTTGAACTGCTTGCTCAGCTCCTCAACCATCTCACTATCCTCACCCAATGTAGTCCCGTTTACTTCCAGTGGACCAATTGTGTTAGAAACTTTACTCAGCTTGTAGAAACTAAAGAACTTTTTACTGTCCCCATTACAGTTTCTAGCTAAATCCAGTTCCTTTGCTCGCTTTGCTGCTCTGGTTTTTTGCTTCACAGTGTCTCTAGCTTTTCGATACGCCTTTAGATTAATGACATTTGAGGCTTCTTTAAAAACTCTAAATGCAGTTTTCTTAGCCCTAATTGCTTTTATCACGTCTGGTGTAAGCCATGCTGGCTTTCCTACCCTTCTTTGCGTCTTTGCTTTTGGGGGACATGTCTAATCTGAGTTTCCTTTAAGTAAGATTTGAACTTTTCCCACATTTCACAGGCATTTAAATTGGAGAATTCTTCTTCCCATCTGATGGCACTTAAAGCCGCTCTCATGCCGTTAAAGTCTGCTTTGTTGAAATTTGGAACCTTTACCAAATTATCCTTGATAGTTTCCCCTACATGTGCCTTGAATCTAACTATGTTATGGTCACTTTTTCCCAGAGTTTCGCCTACAGTCAAGTCCTGAACCAAGTCACTTAAATCCGAGAATACAAGGTCCAAGAATGAACCATGCCTGGTAGGTTCCGATACAAACTGGTGTAAGAACAGGTCCTCTTCAAGGCATTTCCTGAACATTTTGCATGATGGGGAGCCAACACCAGCATTTTCATAACCTTTTAGATTAAAGTCACCGAGAATAAGGCACTTCCTCTTAAAGTTTCTACTGATTTCCTCACAAATCACCTTGTCAAGCTCCAGTTGCTGAGAATGTGGCAGGGTTCCTGATCGGTAGAAAGCTCCTATCCTAAGAGTATTGCTGTTGCCTTTTCCCACAGTGACATCAAGCCAAATGGACTCCACAGACACATTTTTATCCCCACCTGCTACTTTTGAGAACTGAATAAGCTATTCACATAGAGCATTACACCACCCCCCTTTCATTGCTGGACCCCTATTGCACGAAAACATATTGTATCCCTGGATCTCATAGTCCTGTAAGTTATCTCCAAAATATCCTTCACTGACCCATGCCTCCGTAATGCAGACAAAATCCGGTTCCTCCTCAGCAACATAACACTTGAACTCATCAAATTTGGAACGGATACTCTGAGCATTAAACATCATACACTTAACAAATGCTCCATAACCACCGTTGGCTTTTTCATATTGAGGAGTTCTTTTATCACTAGATGAACTATAACTCTGTCCCCTTGAGTTGCTGCTGTCCCTATTTGCAGACTTTGAGGTTCTATTGCCTTGGCTTACACTATTGGAATATTCCTGAGTTGGCAATGCAATTTCATCCCTCCCCACCCCATTTCCTAGTTTCCCTGAAGGACATGCTCATATACTTTGCCTAACACATGGACCCCCTTCTCAGAAAAATGCAGGCCATCCTTCTGATAGAGGTCCCACGATGCATAAAACCTGCTCCACTCGTCTACAAATGTAAAACCTAGCTCCTGGCAGAGCTTTCCTACCCTGGTGTTAGCTGCCAGTGCCCTAGAGCTCCACTCAGGGGAGGCTCTAGCCGTAGGCAAAATTCCTGTTACAAGCACTCTATTGGTACCCTTCAGGGTGGCCAGAAGGGCCCTGTACTCCCGCAGAAGCTCCTCGCTCCTAGTATGACCTATGTTATTTACCCCTACATGCACTATGACTGTGTTAAACTGGTGATCACTGGTGACCTGTGCCACCGCAGTTACCAGGTCCTTCACCTTGGCACCAGGCCTGGTGATGCACCTCCTGTCCCTCCTACCTTTACAAAATACCCGCTCTAAATGACGCACACGAGAGTCTCCTATGACCAGCACTGACTCCTTACTACTGCTATCCTGGGGGCAGTCATCTAATGCCTGGAACATATTTGCTGTTACTATGCCTGCCCGCTGGGCCGGTCGGCTACACTTCCTCCCGCTCCTACCACCTGCCACCTGCCACTCACTGACCCTTTCCTTAGGTTCGCGTCTCCAAATCCTCCACCCCCTGACCTCATGCCACTTCCCCTCCTGTGACCTACCAGAACTAGCTTCAGACATAGAGCCGGACAGTCCCAGACAGCCAGTTGTGACTGCTTCAGACACAGGGCCGGATAGTCCCAGACAGCCAACTGTGACTGCTTCAGACACAGAGCCGGACAGTCCCAGACAGCCAGTCGTGCCTGCACCAGACACAGGGCCGGACAGTCCCAGACAGCCAACTGTGACTGTTTCAGACATAGGTCCGGACAGTTCCGGACAGGTTTCACCGCTGCGAGGCGGTACGATGGCACAGTCACGTGACCGATGACGTCACGGCCAGCGGTCACGGGCGAGACTCGGACGGGGAGCCACATGGCCGAATATGGCAGCTCGGCAGGCTCGCCGACACGTGCATGTTTGAATCACCGCCAGAACGGCACCAATATGGCAGCTCCATCACCCGACCTAGAAAACATGGTTGGCACAAGAACGTCCATGGGGAGAAGTTCAATGAATCCCTGGCTGCCCGCATGCCTTCACGGGCCATGGAATAATTAAATTGGAAGTGCACTTTTCTCCGATTGTTATGAAGCTCCGATTGTTATGAAGGATTCAACTTAAATCAGTTCGTGGTTGAAAAAAGCGTTGGAATATTTTCCCTTAGACCGATTATCTGAGATTCCTATGATATGGATATAACCTTGTGCTTTCTCAAATTTGCTTCAATAGTTTAGACTACCGATTGAGTTTGACTTGCTAAAAACCGCTTCATTTGATTCGGCAGCCAGAGAGCCGAAAACAGGCTACCAAGTATCCCATCCAGTACCCGAGTTACGCTTGCCCATTACCCTACACAGCACACCTCTTTTTAACCCATGATAGGATGCGCTCGCGGAAAAGTCAACTAGGACGAGTCCAGTCGTGGTTCACAATTGAGATGCAATTGCCAGGCCTGTGTGAAGTTGGCGTGCCAGTTAGCAGACCTCAGCAGCTGTAGAAAGTGAGCGGGCGTTGGAAACTGTACGCTTTCATGAAGCGAAACTATTCCGTTGGCTGACTCAGTACTGCACAGTCCCAGCGCTGCCATATCCGGTATGGTGGCATCTCTCTCGCCACTGCAGAATCACAGCGCTGCCATATCCGGTACGGTGGAATCCCTCTCGCCCGCTACTACTGGCCATCGCCCACAATTAGATGGCGTCATTGACCAACTGACGTAATCGTATAGTCACATCACAGTTGTGAGCTTGGGAGGCATAGAATATTGTATGACCTTTGCAAGCGAAACTGTAGTACAGACCAGCACTTAAACTAGTGACGAACTGTAGTACAGACTGTCACTAAAGCGGGTTTGTGCATTCCTGCTGAATGGACGATTGGCAGGGACACGACATCTGCAAAGTCCAATCGTCGACGTACACAAGGTACTGGCGAGTGAGACTCGAGTTGCCTCTGACCTCGGCGTGTGGTCGGGACCGATCACATCAGCAGCTCTTGATAGTCGGCTGCGGAGACAGATTAGATACAGAGTCCCGACAAGTGCCACTAGCGTACATATCACTGGTACAACAGACGCGTGGGCAACTTCTCAACGATGTCGAAGGCATCCTCAATATGCTGAATAATGCATATATTTTACGCCAATATATGCCGGGAGACTGGCCGTTCTCCCCACCTCCTCCAGGACCTACAGGTCTCCCCACCGTGCCCCGGCCCCGACAGGCCTTTCCATCGTACCACGGCACCTGCAGGTCTCCCCACCGTACCCCGACACTGACAGTCTCCCCACTGCACCTTCAAAGTGTCTTCCCAAAGCGTCCCGGGACAACAGGTCTTCCCATCGTACCCCGGCACAAACAGGTCTTCCGACCGCACCCCGACATCGATGCGTCTCCCCATCGTTCCCTCAAGTCTTCCCACCGCACCCCGGCGCCGACAGATCTTCCGATCGTAACCTGGCACCGACAGGTCTTCCCACACCGTACCTCGGCACCAACAGGTCTTCCACCGTACCCGCGCTGCGCGCAGACGCCCGGTCACGTTTTCACCCGAGGTGGCCGCCGGGTTGCCGGCGAAATCAGCAGATGAGCTTTCGCCTCGGCCAAGCCGTGACCGCGCCCCCCAGGCCGGCCAACACGGTCTCGGGTCACGTGACCCAGATACATGCGCTTCGTGGAGGCGGTCGGGGCCCACGCGTCTCTGGAGGAGCGGAAGAGCGGCAGCTGGTGTGACAATAGCACCCAGCACGACTGTCAGATCTGTCATGGCATTCCTCGGGAGGTGGGCTCCGGCTCATAGACGTGGGAGCAGCGATAGCGGAAGTAGCAATCCCCTCTTACATCATAGCTGAGGGTCATGCACTCCTCCAACTTTCCTAGCCGAACTATCCATCTACGTTTCGCTTTGCAGGTTCGGATTGGCACAGAGGCGGAGAAATTACGACGTGGTGTGGTTTTGACCGGTTAGAACCATGCATGAAGTATTTTAGTGAAGGATGATGGCTGGATGAAGTACTTTAGTCATTTCATTCCTAAAACTGACAAAACTTGAATATGTATGAGGTTTATCAGAGCTATCCTGCACTGGGAAGTCCACTTCGTCGTGAAGTATCATAAAATAGCCTACCAAATTCAATATTCTATAAAATGGCCCACCAAATACAATATTTCATAAAAAGCCTCCCTAGTTCAATATTCCGTAAAATTGCCTGCAAACTTCACTATTCCTTAAAATTCCCTGTCAACTCCAAAATTCCATTAAATGGTGTGCCAAGTTAAAATACCATAAAATGGCCCAATAAATTCAATATTTCATAAGTATGTTGAGAACGAACTGTAGTGTGATGATAACGAATAGTGCTTGCCGATAATGTGTAAGCAAACCTATTCCACGTTTACATGTGCTTCAAAGTCGGTCCGATTGGAACATTGTTTAGGCTACACTCTGTTATAATTATGAAAGATTGCGACCTATTAGATATTAGAAGGTGAAGTAGATGGAACAGGTGACGCATCAGATACGTCACCTTTTCAGAACACGCCAGAACAGACTAAACATGCTAGCATGTTTATTCACCTTGTGCTTGTTATTCACCAGACGAAGGTTCCCAGGTAACTTTCAACTTTCACTACTTTAGCCAGGCTGAAACCCTTAAGACCACTGTTAGCCTTTTCATGAACAAAACTAATTTAGTTGGCTTTTTGCCATCCTTGAGTTGACAACGGGATCCAGCTTGAACTATATTCTATCAAGTAGAAACTATAAATAATTCCAATTTAAAAAGGTGAGATTATCGCATAATTATCTCAAGCATAGACCTTTACAAACAGTCCGAAATCTTATAAAGGGCCACGGATTTAACAATGACAAATATTCCAGGACATGCATACAAAGGAACCTACGAAGCATTTATGAATTCGATCACCAGTCTTTCCTCAAACGAGTCTCTCGACACTCCTTATTTCATCCCTCTCCACTCAAAAGTCGTTCCTGCACACTGCTCTGGTCGAAAGAGACGGAGTGGCTTGGCGGCGATCGGAAGGCGCGCCCCTGTCATCCAGATACTGGAATTAAGTCTGGCATTTTACTGATTTCATCGAGGTAGATGAAGGAGATAATATGGAGATTCGGACCGTAGATGGAAAGACACCTAACTGGTTGTTCAGGTGTGGGACGACCGCCGTGAACGAGCGGACAGTAGTGAGATGAAGGAGCGGCCAACCGTTCGCCGTTCTGCCAGTTTAGATCTGCACGTGTTGCAACACTCCACGTGGTCAGCCAGCGACGCCACGGCGATCGCTTGCCGACGCCGTGATCAGAGTGATCAGAGTGATCAGAGTGATCAGGGTGATCAGAGTGATCAGTGATCAGGGTGATCAGAGTGATCAATGATCAGGGTGATCAGAGTGATCAGAGTGATCAGTGATCAGAGTGATCAGAGTGATCAGAGTGATCAGAGTGATCACAGTGATCAGAGTGATCAGTGGTCAGAGTGATCAGTGATCAGAGTGATCATGAGTGATCAGAGTGATCACAGTGATCAGAGTGATCAGTGGTCAGGGTGATCAGTGATCAGAGTGATCAGGATGATCAGAGTGATCAGAGTGATCAGTGATCAAAGTGATCAGAGTGATCAGGATGATCAGAGTGATCAGAGTGATCAGGGGTGGCAATATCGACTGGGACCGTGGAGCCGTGCCACTACCTGACTAGGTCAACGGAAACCAAGAGTCGTCGGACCATATCGGCCCGTCAGGTCAACTCAGTGGGTTGAGACAATCCTGCCCGACGATGGAACAAGGAACAGATGTCAGAGGATGTTGAAAATATGAATCGGCAAACAACAGGAGGAAACGAGGAAAATGACAGGGAGAGCAATCAACGGAGTGCAGCAAGAGTAAAAGAGAAACCGAGACACATGCAGAGGAAAACAACAGGGGAAGAAATGGAAAGAGAATTAGGGCGATACATAAAGTCAAATCCGAATGTAACGAATTGTTGCAGACCGGTTTAAAAATGAACACTCCATATATTCGAATAATGTTTTACGCGAAGTAACTATTTTCAGCCAATTAAAAGGGAAGTTATATGGTTAGGTATTTGGGGGCCCTTTCGTGCGCTCTGGATGGTATTTTGGAAAATATCTGCCGAGCAGTAAGAATAGCATTTGATTATTATTGAGATAATTACAATTTTCCACTCAACTCATTTAGTACGTTTTGTTTTACACTTCAGTTACTTGAAGTCAACTTGTGCTAAATATGCAAATGGTTCGTCTTTCATACATTCTGAAAGCCGTCTTGCAGTGTTAACATGGAACCAATGACATTAACTGAAAACAGTGGCCTCGTCCGATCCTTTTTTTAACGGAAGTAATTTGCTATGCCCACGCATACCTGTCAATGCATTGCGTTATCATATCTTACGTCTTTCTGTTGATTCCGCAGTGGGAGGAGGAACCGAAGAGTCAAAACTATTTTTTCAACAAACCATTTCGTTATAGTTTAATCTAGTGACAACCGGATTCGTTGTTACCTAACTATACTGCATATTATATACTATATACTACATGTGTATTATATGTCGTGTGTTTATTATATAAGTTATGTATATGTATATATGTATGCATGTATATATGTGTATATGTATACATGTATATATGTATGTATGCATATATATATATATATATATATATATATATATATATATATATATAAATCGTAACCTGAGTTTAGTGGCCAGTAGACCTACATCAATCACAGGAACTCCATTTGGTCTATATTGTCGGATTTTAACGTTTCATAACATTTCGCAACACCTTTAGGAACAGAAAGAATACAGTGAAACAAAACGTGACGACGCGAGGGCACGAGGGTTCAAATGCACGTTGCATTCAAGTTTGACCTTGAAGGTCAACTACTATCAGAGAAAAACTAATTTCGGTACACCCGAGCCTTCCCGGAATTGGCCTTTTCCAGCCCGGTAGCGTCACCTTCCAAGGGAGTACATGTCCCTAGTGTACCTCTCCCCTTTATCAGCCACTGTGAGACTTGAAGGAGAGACCTCCTACATGCTGATACTCATCTTGGCGGAATATATGGGCACCTTTAGCTGTTTAAGCGTTTCTGCAATTTGATCTTATGATTGAACTTCAAGATCAACTCCTTTTAAAGAAAACATCACCGTCCCCTGTGACCAATGACGATATTGTAGTTGCAACATGATAGTTGCAACATGGCTAGATACATGTTGCCACTATCGGGGTGTTTAGAGGGCATTGACTGCAGTGGTCATGTAGCCATATTGCAACTAGTGTTTGCCGAATATATAGGCATCTTTCGCAGATTCAGCGCTATCCGTCGTTTGACCTTGAGTTTGACCTTGACAGTTAACTGCTGTCGAGATAAAATAACTGTCACTTGGCAGAAAAAGACGAACTATGTGGTGAAACTGGAATTGTTCGACCATGTGCGTAACGTTCGCCATTCTAAAGTCACCATCCCCTGGAACAAGAAACGATGCACATGTTGCACCTAGTTTTTTTCCGAACATGTGGGTACATTTTGACGTTCTAGCGTTCCCCGTAGTTTGACCTTGCGTTTAGCTTGAAGGTCAGCTCCTATGAAAACAAAAATATGCCATCCTGGAAGAAGAGACGACTTACATTTTGGGACTGGTTTTGCTGAGTTTGCTGGTGACCTGGGGCGTTCTAGCGTTCAAAGTTCTTTGATCTTGGGTTTGACCTTGAAGGCCAACCGGTATCGCAAATTGAACGCTGTATTCGTAAATAGCTTGGCGATATTGACCTAGATCCAGAGTTTGATGGAAATTTCGGTTCGTGTTTGGATCCCAATATGAAATCGTCGCTAACCTCGCGGACGTAGCAAATAGTCCGCTTCAGATGGATTTCGTGTCACCCTTGCTGAAAATGGGCTTCGACCTCGCTCGTAATCGCAAGACTAGGTATTGATTATTTGGGTTTAAGGGCGCGCCGACTACTAGGTCATTTAGCGCCCATCAAGACTAGGTATACATCTCGGTTCAGGGGTAAAGCTTAACGTGGCTGTCCCAGTCTGGTTGCTTTGTAGTGGAACCACTGCCTTTATCTTGCCTTTTCCAAAGTAGAACACGTGTGAGAAACGTTGGCACACCAACGCTCCGGCCGAGTTCTAGAGAAAACAAAACCGTTCCATCGAGCCCAGTAGCTTTCGCGTTTGATACGCAGCTGATTTCAGGTTATCGCTGTCGGGCTGTTCTGTCGGGTTTCTCTGTATTCTTCTGCGCTTCTCGCTTACCGTGACGCGAAAATATCAACGCCAAGCTTTGGAGGTGTAGACCTCATGGCACAGTAGCGTGGAAATGCAGACGTCATCGTGACTCGACATGGACACCATTGTATTGAGATGTGGCCACCGTTGATAGAGCTCAGGATGAGTATGGCAGGCGAGGATAGAGGCCAATCTGTGGAGATGTCGTAGACTGTGATTGAGGCGGACTAAGGAGATGTGGTAGACGAGGGGTTGGAAGGCAAGAGGTGGTGATGTGGCAGACGATGGTGTGATTTGCCGTCGTGAAGTACAGCAGATCAATGGTGTGCAAATCAGTACAGTGTTAGCATTCCGTGCCTGCACAGCAGGATAGGCCATTCATTCCAGTGCAGAAGGCTGCAGTGAAGGTCGCTAGGGGGCTTCAGCCGGATGGCTCTTCGTGCACGCCGTCAATTACGAAGCAAAATGCGTCAAGCCTACTAAAGGACGGAGTGCATCTGTGAATCAATCACTTGTCCTAAAAACCACGTCAGAGATCATAATGGTGCATGCGAATTAATCAGTGAAAATCACTGACCGAGCAGGTGTAGCTGGACACGGAATGGTTAGCTCCCAAACAGAAAATCCCATCGCTATCTAATACAATCCACATTTTAGTACAATACTATAGTACTGGTACAATACGTGTAAACGATACCGCATCGCATGGGTCATGTCCTGGCATGAGGATCCTATTCTATACAGATATCCTAAGCCGTGGAACCAAACCATGGGGTTGACGTGTGTGGCGGGCGATATGCCACATCCTAGAGTTGGTACGTGTTGGCTCCCGCGTCCCCGGGCCGATATGCGTGTGATAGCCGCACGGTTTGCAACCCGGCGGCAGGAGTGGCGACAGGGGCTGGTCGGTGGTAGGCACGTGTCTCCTAAGCATTGTGAAGCTAACATTACGCCTATGGGCGTTGCATGGAAGGGATGACCCAGATACGATCATCCCCCCTCTAGCTGAGGTCCGTGGCGCCGCCGATGTCCAGCGGCCTAACTGCGCGAGAGCGGGTCCGTGAGGTCTGACTGGCCACCGCATGTGCTCTCACCTGGGGCATGCTGGCGTGGCGGAAGCTCCAGCTGCCAGGCTCCGTGTCGAAGAACATGTCGTCACTTTAGACCGCCAGCAGCTTGCGACAGAACACCCGCACCTCACGGCTACCCACGAGTCCGTGCGGCAGCGTACACACGATTGGCAGGCGGAGCCGCCATCCGCGGGGAAAACGGCAACCGCTGACGTAACCCTCCGGCTGCCAATCACGGCCGCCCCAGCCGCCGACGTCACAGACAGAGATGCGCACCGTTTGGGACTGGTTTTGCCGCTATGCATTGCGATGGCGGTGACATGCCCTTAACTAAAGTAGCAGGCGGCGCTGTGTTTCTCGCTTTTTTAAAGCAAAAACCATATCCATCAGACGAGAATAGAAAGGACGGTCAGGACTCAACTCTGGTTTGTTTGTAGGTATGTCAGTGGCACAATCTGGTATGTATTGGGTCGTGACTATCAAAGTCGACCACACTTCACCATTAACCAAAAGTGTAAAATAATATTAACGGAATGAACCTCATTTCTCATCAGGATCGCGGAAGTAGATAACATGCGGCTTTAAACTTAGCTATGTATTTTAAATCATTGGAATAGTGTACTGCATCCTACCCCACAGGGCGGACCCGGCCAGCTATCCTGCGGAGGGAGTAAACGGTCTTGGGGTACAACGAGACGAATCGTCCAACCAACAGCTGGAGACGAATCGTCCAACCAACAGTTGGAGTCGAATCGTCCGACTAACAATTGGAGACGAATCGTCCTAACCACGAAGTAAGCTGATCTGGTTGGAGACCATCAGGAATAAGCACGAGGCTAAGCAGGCCGTTTTTCCATTCGAATACGTATAATTGCATGTCTAAAAATGAAGACAAGTAGGTAGTTTTCGGCGCATCAACTGCATTGGCTTGGTATAGAGTCCGCATAGCGAAAATGGATATTTTGTATTGCAATTAGACATAAAAGACATAAAGACTTATGTCTTTAAGATGAGTGCAACTATGAGCCACAAGGGCCCTTCTTGGTTGCACTCTGTACACTGAACCAGTTGCCCACCAAATCTGTCAATCAGCCCTCCCTGTAATACTGAAAAGCAAGCCCTCTATTCTTATAATGATTGTCTATGCTGTTTTTAAAGATGTTCAATGTGCTGCTACTGACGATGTTTTCTGGCAGCTGGTTCCAGTGTTCCACTACCCTGTTGGTGAAGAAAGTTTGCCTTAACCTTGTTCTGCTGTGGTTAACTTTAATTTTGAATTTATGACCTCTAATTGCATCATTTCTGTTAAATTCAAACATTTCCACAAGGTATCCCCTCTCCAGACCATTTACAAATTTAAAGACCTCGATGAGATCTCCTCTCAGCCTTCTATATTTAAGTGAAAACATATTCAATTTCTTCAATCTTTCCTCATATGCCAGGTTGCTTATGCCATTAACCATTTTTGTAGCCCTCTTTTGCACTCTCTCTAAAAGCCAACAATCTTTTTCATAGCTAGGAGACCAAGCTTGGATGCAGTATTCCAAATGTGGCCTGACGTATGCACAGTAAAGCTTCCTGATCACTTCCTCACTTCTGTATGATACATTCCTATTTATTGCCCCGAGCATTCTCAGTGCCTTCTTCCTGGCTTCCTTGGTCTGTTCTGATGCCCCCAGTTTTGTGTTTAGAATAACACCTAAATCCTTCTCCTGTTGAGTCACTGATAGCACTTGGCCACCCATCAAGTATGGAGCCTTCATATGCTGCTTACCTACATGCATGATTTTGCACTTATCAAGGTTAAATTTCATTTGCCATTCTTCGGACCACTTCACAAGTTCGTCTAAGTCTTTTTGCAGCGAGATATGCTCATCTTGACCTGTTATTGCCCTAAAGACCTTCAAATCATCCGTAAATTTCAAAACTTTACTGCTTAGGCCACTTTCAATGTTATTTACAAATATAATGAACAGTAATGGCCCTAGTACTGACCCCTGGGGGACTCCACTAAGAACATTTTGCCATGATGACTTTGTACCATTTAACATCACTCTTTGCTGTCTATCTGAAAGCCACAACTCTATCCATTTTAAGATGCTACCTGCAATACCATGGGACTGAAGCTGTATCATTAACCGTTTATGGGGTACCTTGTCAAAGGCCTTACTAAAGTCAAGATATGCTACATCAACCTGATTTCCCTGATCAAATTGTTCTGTGGCGCAGTTCAAAAAGTCCAAGAGGTTTGTGAGACACGATCGTCCTTTTCTAAACCCATGTTGAGTATCTTGAATCAATCAATCAATCAATCAATTATCGCATTAGCCACCATGCCAGCGGAATGCCATGTTTTCCGCACATAACCGTCGTTGCCCGTTTATATATTATATATATATATATATATATATATATATATATATATATATATATATATATATATATGATAAATTCGATAATTGCTGCTACATGATTGTCTTGTCCCATATTTGGAATGTTTCGTATGAGGTTCGCTGTGATGTTTGATAAGTTCAGTTCGATGGTTTGTTCTCTTCTTTCCACATATTCTGGTGGTTATGGAATTTGGATACCCGCTTAGCTTTGACGCACCTCATCTTTTTCGCTTGTTTCGCTCCTAGAGTGGCTGCCGACCCGAGACCTTAGCTTGACATTCTTTTTTGGACCGCGTTTTCGAAGACCCCGATGTGTTTACTTTGTGCCGGATAATTTTGACAATTTTTAGGGCCATGTTGCAAGTCGCTTTTTGGTGCTCACAAACGGTTTTTGAGGTCTCCATGCGGTTTTATGGCCACGGTGTGTTTTGAGGGCCTTCGTTATGCTTCTTTAGAGTTCCCGGTATGTTATTTAGAGCTACAACGCATGATTTAAGGTCCTGTCGTTTTTTTTTGTAAGACTCGATGCGCTTTGGAGGGCTCGGTGCACATTCGGCGTCCCGTTGTGCTCTTAGGGTCCTGTTGTGCTCATTTGTGGCTCCTGACGCACGTTTATGGTATCCCAGTACGATTTTGGGGTTCGGCTGTATTTTCTGAGGGTCCCGGCGCAATTTTGAGGCCCAGGTGCGTGACTCCGGGGGACCCGACGCTAGTTTTTAGGGCTCAACGCGATTTTTGGTAACTATTGATGATGTTTTCGTAAATTCCCAGCCCGGTCTCATTTGTAGGGTTCGCGGTGCCATCCTTTTGTTTCCCTACACGATTTTTTCCAGCTCCGGTACATTTTTGCGGACCAATGTTCCTGGTAAACGAAGTGTGGGGCTCCGGAGCGATGTTCCTGGTTTAGACCTTTGTTTTTCGAATATCTCACATTTTGGAAAACTCAATATATGTTTTCGTTTGGTCCTGATGCGATTTTTTGGGCCACGCTTTGCTTATCCATCGACCATCGACGCCAATTTTTGGGAGCTTCTTGAGGAATTTATGATGCCCAAACCATAATTGTTTGGACTAACTACGAAAATTGTGGATTCCGGGCGAGATTTTTGGGAGACTGTGCGAGTTCGCGGGCTGCATTGTACTTAGTTGAGCCCCAGCGCGATTTTGGCGGGCTCGGCACAATTTTGCTGGACTGACGCAATTCTTTTTTGATGCCCGCTGTATTTATTTAGAGCCCCTACACGGATTATGGGGGCCTGACGCGAACTTATAGGGGTCCGGAGCAAGTTTTGGGCACCCCGGCGCGGTCTTTTGGAGTCCACCTGTTCAGGAGGGGAGAGGGGAATTTTCCTCTTTTGGTACACCATTGCATCTGCTTCAGAACAGAGAGGCCCTTCGATGAACTTTCTTTCCGGACCTGTTCTGAATTTTCCGGTCCTTGGGTCGATTCGATGGAGTCCCTTTTGTTATTTTTGGCGTCGAGTTATATTCTTTGTAAGCCCGCTGTGCGATATTTTTGGGCCCCTGCAAGATTCTTTGGGTTCCCGGTGGATTCCTTTTCAGTGCCCCAACACGAGTCTTTTCCGGGGTTCGACGCATTTCTTTATCTTTGGCGGAATTGTTGTGGCCGCAGTGACATTCCCGGTAAGCACTGATTTTCGGGAAGCCAGCGGCCACTTGCTGACTTTTCGGGCTCCCAGTTTAACTGTCAAGAGCAGCGCGGCGATTTTTTGGGTCTTAGTGCGACTGTCGAGCCCCGTCGACATCTGTTGTGATGCCTAGCCCGAGTTTTAGTGGCCTCGACATGTTTTGGTGGGCCCAACATTTTTTACGTTTCGGGGGCTTTGGAGAGAGTGTTGACACCTTAGAGTGATTTTCCATCTCCGGACTGATTTTTTTTCGCTGTCCGAGCTTCATTTTTGGGTGGACCCGATGAAACTTCTGGGGCACCGGTGAGACTTGTTGAGACCCTACCGTGATTTGCAGGGGCCCAGGCGTGATTTTTGGTACCCCCAAGCTCCGCGTGATTTCCAAGGGTCCGGGCCTACCTTTCGGGGGATCTGTCGTACTTCTCAAGAACCCCAGCACGATTTTTTGTTTAGCCCTCAGCGTGATCTTCAGGGTCCAGACGCCAACCTTTGAGGCACCAGTGTGATTTTTAGGAAACCCGGTCCGACTGTTTTACTGACTGTGGCTCCCGGTATTGGGAGCCACAGTGCGATTTTGAGGAGCCTCAGCCTGATTTTCTGGATCCCAACGTGCTCTTCAGGGACCCAACCCGTCTTTTTGGGGAACATCGTGATCTCCAAGTACCCCGGCACGAGTGCTTCAGGCCAGTGTTTTTCAAATGCCCAGGTGTGAATTTTCGGAGTCCAAGCGTTATTTTCAGTGCCCTGGTGAGACTTCTTGAGCCCCCAGCGTCATTTCCAGGGCCCCAGGCGCAACCTTTTGAGGCCCTAGCGTTATATTTGTGGACCCCGACGCGACTTTTCAGGGCCACGGTGAGATTTTTTTGTGTGGCCCTAGCGGTATTTTCAATGGCCAGATTCTACTTTTTAGAGCTCCCAGCATCATTTTAGGAGCCCGGAACGATTTGTTTGGCTCCAATATGATCTTCAGAGGCATTGATCCGATTTTGGGATCCATGGACAATGGACATCTTCAGTGGCCCCTGCGTGACCTTTGGGGCCCCAATGTGATTTTTAGGGGTTCTGTGTGATTTTTTGGGCACCATTACGATTTTTTGCTCCCCAGTGTCATTTTCAGGAGATCGCTGCGCAACTTTTTGGGGCCACGATGTTATTTTTGGGGCCCCGATGTGATTCTCAGGGGGCTCTGCGGGATTTTATGGAGCCTGGCGCAATTTTTTTCGAACCCTGGCGTGATTCTTGGGGCTCACAACCTTTCAGGGGGAGGTTGCCCCAATGTTCCACCCATCTTCGGCACGTCACTGCTCCTCGCTACCCCTCGAAAGTGATGGGATATTTTAAGTTTCGCCAAGATTGTATCAGGGAGACCCGGTGTTCCCTATGTCTTTCCTTGATTGTTTTTAATTATTAATATATGTTAACATAATGAAGTCCGGATCAACTTCTAGTGTAGGTGTTATTAATGAAGTAGATTTTTAGGTGTGTTTAGAGTAAAAGAACCACAGTAAAACTATAGTGTGGACGTATATTGGTATTGTGTGGCATATTTATGGATATTCTAGTTTTGATTGCGGCAAGTTTTTAACCTGCACGCATGCTACTTTTGCGAAATTTGAATGCTTCAGAAATCGGGGAAACTACCATTGCTGCTCCATTGTGAAAAGTGTATGGGTCATGACCCCTGCCCCCTCCTCAAGCCCCTATGCTAAATGTATACAAAGCTACATCCCTGAATTTACCCGACATGACCCTAATAATGACATTGTATTGAAGTGAATTGACACAAAGGCGTAGGAACGTCTAAAAAAGTATGGAGAAGCCTCTTTTCTAAGTTGATTCTTACCATGCATTGCCGTAGCATCAATGTTCAACTTTCATGAAAAGTGGGGCAATCGTGTCCCCACCCCTCCTGCTTCTACATCCTTGACCTGACATGATCTGAATGTTTGTCTTTGCATCAAGTATATACAAAAGATATATCATCAGCTACAATAAATTTCAGAGTACCATCTCGAGTAATCTGTTGGCCATAGATACACAAATGACTGGGGATGGGTAGCGTCCCCTCATCCGATACTCGTTCTCAATAGGCGAGAGTTAAACTGAACTCTACTCTAAATTCACACCCGTACGGCCAATTTTTTAGGTCCAATTTACCCGAACCGCGCCATCTAGTATACTGCAGAACATATGGCATGTTTCCTGCGCTTCTGTCGTACTTTTAGCAAATATTAGAACGGCAGCACTAGATCGAACTTCGTGGTGGTGGTGGCGTCCGACGGCGAGCGTGCTCGCAGCAGCTGATTGTGGTTGGTGTGTGTCGAATGCCGTAAGGGCTTGGGGAGTGGTGCACCTACGACTGGAGGGCCGGTTTAGAGTTCGAGTCCTGGCTTCAGCATCGTTTTTCCTCGTCAGTCTGCTTTTTCTGCACGCGAAATACAACTGTGAGTAAGAATACATCCCTGACTCTTCTTCTACCTCTGTTCCTTGGGGAGCAACAGGTGGTGGATCACGATGCATTCTCTCCTTGCTCGGAGCCACGCCGATGACGCGTGGGGTTCGAGTATAGATACAATCGTGTCATTCATCAGGGTTGTTTTTATTAATGATGAATATGGGCTCCAGTTGACCAATGCAGGTAGTCGATGCACCCTACAGCCCTAATAACTAATTAATGATGAAAACTTTCTTGTTTTGCTTCTTGTTTTGCTGTGCATAAATTATCGCTGATTGGGCATGATTCTGTTTGTGTAGGAACATCAAAGATAGATTTGCAAGAGAAGTTAAATCATCATTGCTTAACAATTATATTTCATTACCTTGGTTCTACTTACCAACCTACATAGGTAAATACCTGTTTACTTAATTAGGTACTGCCTTCCTCCCAATGATGTCCTCAAAATAGGTTGATCATCTCTTCAGTCTGTTTGGGTATCTGACACTTTTATTTCCATGTTTTATCAAACCAAATCGGCTTGAAATTGGCCCATTTGTTTGGTCTTCATATGAACAAGATAAGGATGATGGCTTTGACAGCTGCCCATTGGATGCCTCTCAACTGAAAGATTGGGTTGCTTTCTGGTCACCCACCACATCCTGACAGGAACTTGGCCATCCCTGTGTGACCCTTCAGTGAGATAGTTTTTTCTGAGTAGGTGTGATGTATCAAAAACCTATTCAATGCCATTGCATGGTGCCTAGATTCCTACATACCTATGCACTTATTTTGATGATGAATAACTTGTAATTTTCTCTGGCAGAGCAATTGTGCTCCCTTCTGAGCTAATGTAAAATTGCAAGAGCTGTTTTATATCAATTGGACATAGGTACTAGTGATGTTCTAAATGTTGCATATATTTGGGTGATAGTTCGTTCTTTTGATATGCCAATGATCTATGGCTGCAAAAT